>JAAGWQ010000047.1:0-264218 GCA_013396295.1 Fusarium heterosporum | reverse complement strand
TGATGGATGGTGGGTGGGAGGGCAGGAGGGCGTGCAACTCCAGCCTGGAAGGCAGGCGTGTAGGAATACCCTGAAGTGCATTGCAGATTGATCAAAGTGAAGGGAAAGTGCAGGGCAAGGCAATGACCCCCCCTTCGTTGTTTTCACGCCCCAAGTACCCAGGGTCCTTTCCTCGTCAGTCACTTCCTTAGGCCTTTCCATTATGCCTGCTCCCGCAGCTGGAGCTTTGGGGATATTTAATATACAGCCTCTTCCCCCTCACCTGCCATCTTGTTCTCTATCTATCTCAAAGTTCAACTCTATCACCAGATTCAGCTTCAAGCAGCTTCAGATCTTCTTGATCTTTCTCATCTTTCACCCATATATACACACTCACCACACCTCAAGCAACTCACCTCGCTTTGGCCATTGTTGCCTGTTGATTCGTTTGGATATCAAGACAGACGGAACAGAACAGACAGATAGGAAAACAATTGAGCTAGAAACAAGTCTCCCAATTGTGCTTTGGGTTAACTAGAGCGTCGTCGTTCACCAACTCGACAAGTACTACTCTCAATAACAACAACAACCCCCCACTCACCCATATAACAACCTCACAATGTCCATGTTCATGACACAATCTTCCTACGCCTACGCGGCCGCTCCCCCGCCCCCCAGACAATACTCAGGAACAAGCAGTGCTTTCAGTGCTTCTGCCAACCCTGATGAGGACTGGACCAAGATCTCTGACCTTGCTGAGCGCCGAAGAATACAGAACCGCATTGCCCAGCGCAACTACCGTATGTTGAACCTACTTGACTCTGGAGCATGGTGTATTGGGCTATGTTCTGGGGGAAATCTCTCTAGTTTGTTCAACAAGACTAACATCAAACTGCAGGCAAGAAGCTTAAGCGCCGTCTTGAAGATCTTGAGCGCCGTGCTGGTTCTTCTGACGATGCCGAGTCCGACAAGCAGCCACAGAAGCCCGCCAAGTCGAAGCGATCCCCCTCCGCCCCGAAGACTCAGAAATCGCAATCCGTAGCTCCCAGCAAGCCTGTCGTCTCTCAGGGCCAGTTCACTCCCCCCATGGAGACGACTGATGAGCTTTTCTTCTCCGGCACTTACGACGACCGAGCTCGCTCAGATAGTCCTCCTCAGTTCACCTACTCGACATACCCTGCTCCCGACGAGATTCTCCTTGCTCCCTACGGCTCCACTCAACACTACCCAGCCATCACAACCGCTGAAGCATACCCCAACTACATGACAGCGTCCACAGTACCCATGACGCTGCCTTCCATGACACACTTCAGCGATGCCATCAAGCGAGAGACATACCCCAGTGACGACGGACTCACTCCTTACATGACATATGGCAGCTACATGCCTCCCATGGACTTCCACTCCGGTAGCCCATACGATCAATCCAACCCTCATGTGAGTCACGCCAGTCAAACGCCCCGAGGGGTTATACGAGATCCACGTTGCTGATGGGGTTCGCAGACTCCTCCGCTGTCACACTCTTTCGACCATTCTGCCAACTGTTCAGAGGCTGGCTTCGACTACCCGACCACGCCTCTGTCAATGCCCGGCTCACCTGGCCTAATTCACCACCAATAAGGTGATGGGCATAAGTGAGAGAGACAGAGAGACAAAGAAACATAGCGACTTTTGAGATTTTGGTTAGGCGTTGGGAATTAGCCTCACGAGGCATAGCATGGCAGGTTTTGACATTTGGGATACTTTCACACTCCACACTCTTCATTTCTTGGATACTTCAAAAGTGTCCCACAGACGACGCTTACTCGCCTGCCTTCGTTCTATGTTCACAAGGTCGAAGCGCTCGACCACGTGGTTTTCTGTAACGGCTGCAAGGTGCATGGACAATTGCTTATTTGGAATGGAATGGAATGGTCGAGGGAAGACAACTGAGGCGTTTTGAGGGAATGCACACGCATGTATGCATCTGAATGCATGCTGAACACGAGGGGATTGGCAAGGTGGAAAGGCAGGCTACGGAACAGGCCATCAACAAAGATGGCGGCCGCGTAGTCTGTCCTTGGATCCTGGGTACTTACACTTGGTTGAGAATATCCAGAACCATGAACACAAACTAGATGAATGAAGAAATGCGCACGACACACTGTACGAATCACAAGCTTGCCGAGTTCCAGAATGACTATGATATGATGAAGTGGCTACAAGATGTCCCGCGGGACTGGAGCCAACTAAGCTTAGTACCCAACGAGGCTGGCTGAGGCAGAGATGACATGATAAGGAGGAAAGGATGAACCAGTAATGTTTTATCTCGTGCTTTGAGTGGCCTCCTCGCGTAGACGGAGCTGAAGAGGTAGAGCCGGGTACTTGGTATGGTGTGTTGATGGCTTGAGAGTGGCTTCGGCTGCATGTGCATTTACAATTGCGCCTGCGTCTCAAATATCGCACACGTGCAGCCAGCTACTTGGGCTAGATTGCAGAGGCGGAATACAGGACTTGGGCCGCCTATAGAAGCATGCTTAGGCGAGTGAAAAGGAATCAATTGCTCTCGGCGGTTACTACTAATAGACAGATAAATGTTGGAGGGTGAGGTGAACAGTGATGGGTTGAAAATGGGGATTGGATTGGCATTGTCCCCGTCAAGTCCTGCATCCTTCGTCCTTCGCCCTTCAGGCTTCAGGCTTCAGGCTTCGTCCTACCCATGTGCCAAGGGGGTTTGCATGGAAAGGGAGTGTTACAAGTTGATATCCATCATGTTATTGGGTGCCGTGTCCATGTGAGCAAATTCGGCTCCTACGGCCAGGTTAAGTAATAGAAACAAGGCTCGGATACTTGCAATGCGAGCGCCGAGCCTACAAAGTCTCGGGACCGTAAATTTATTATTTAGTCCTAGAACTGCCAACGCCGCGTGGCACGGCACCGACAACTTGCAAGTAGAGTAGAGTAGGATTGCAATCAAGATGAACGCGTGGATCCTGTTCCCCAAGGATTCAAACCCTCGTCTGTTTAGTGACAAATGATGCTGGCTGCTACACGAGCAAGAAAGGGAACAAGAGAGGGGAAAGGAAAGGCAAGGGTGTACTGTACTGTACGTACAGGACGAGACAGATATGTCATGGCTGTAGGCTGTTGGTTCTGTGTAGGATTGTTGAACTGGTATAATTACCAGCTCTGACTTGAATGTTATTATCTGCAGCCCCTAAAGTCTATGGGGGCTTTTTCAAAAAGGTGGAGATAAACCCTAGAGTTGATTCCTAGTGTTCTGTTCCGTTTTATCCGTAGTCAAGAGGAGGCGATGGATGAAACAACTGAAATCGAGTCTAGACCCTGACCCTCAAGGTCAATTGAGTTGTGCTTGGACCAACGTATCCATGCCTCGAGATACCAAGAGCCGACCGCTTCAGACTAAGTGACAAAAATACTGAGGTAAGTTTGAGGGAAATTATGGTAATACTTTACCTGATCTTTTTCTACCCCTCTAGCTATGCTATCTTATCTACTCGCATCATACTTAGACTTCTGAGGTGTGAACCTTGTTTGCCTGTACATATTTCCAACATGGAAGTCATGTACCGGTAGATTGAACTTGCTTTACAGCAGATGTGTTGATGAACAAACAAAAATATGTGTCAAGATTGGGATTCGAACCCAAGAATCTTTCGATACTGCAAGAACCCAGGTAACCAGGTAAGATGATTACATCTTGAGTGCAGCGCCTTAGACCACTCGGCCATCTTGACGAATCTTGTTGTTGTTTTCTCATAAACAATAATCACTATTGTTACTATTCTGGGGTTTGTGGAGGAAAGATGCAAAAAGATTGTTGCCAAGATTGGGATTCGAACCCAAGCATCTTTCGATACTGCAAGAACCCAGGTAACTAGGTAAGATGCTTACATCTTGAGTGCAGCGCCTTAACCACTCGGCCATCTTGGCGAATTTATATACAAATCATTGTGGAATAATGGTACTTAGATCTCTCTAACAGAATTTCCACCAGACACCTTGACCTCGCTGCTGCAGGCGGAAACTACAAGACAATCCTTGACAGTCATAAGCAGTACATCTTTATGGCACATTCAAAACAAAATCCAAATAAACACTTGCTCAAAGACAAATTTCCCTGGATATATACACAGATTCTCAGAAATAAGTATGAGTAATTGATGCGTCGTGCCGCTCAATTTATATCTGTACGTAAGCATTCATTGTTGAGCTATCAACTGCCGGCTCGGCAGTGGTACGAACTCAATTATGTCATCCACTTTAACAAGCTTAACAGATCAAAATATCATCTTTCTCAGCTCAAGTCATTCACAAAACGTCAATTGAACAGTAAAATCATGAACAGCCACGTAAAATTTCTCTACGGTGGTGCCAAGTACGTGTAAAACGTATCCTTTTCTGCAATCAAAGCTAACATTTTTGTCAAAAAAGGCCCTGGGACAATAGTCTGTGGACTGCCTCAGACGACCGCGTCCGTGGCGGCTCTAGCATCTCACACCTGACAGTCTCGAGCCCCACGCAGGCCATCTACCACGGCCACTTGGACACCAAGACGCTCGGTGGTGCTGGATTTGCCTCGCAGCGCACAAAGGGCGACCTGGCGCTGAATCTTTCCCACACGGCGGGTCTACAGCTCGTGCTGGGCGCGGGCAGCTCGGATCACAAATTCACGCTCAATGTCAAGGACACGATTCCAGGCAAGAGGGCAGACGGTAGGGATGAGGCGGGTGTGAGCTGGGAGGTGGACTTTGAGGCGCCGCGCGAGGGTGGTGTTTTGGTAAAGACGTGGGATGAGTTCAAAGCCACGTATCGCGGTAGGGATGTTGAGGATCCTAAGCCCTTGAAGGTGGAAGATATCAAGAGAATATCTCTCATGACGCGAAGGTAAGTCATTTCATCTTCTCGTTGCGGGTATACGACATTGATTTGCTGACGTTGGTACAGCTTCTTTGATAAGCAGGATGGAGACTTCAAGTTGGTTGTCAATTCAATCGCTGCAGTCAAGAAGTGCAACGATGACAGTGAAGATGAGGAAGATCTGAAGAAGCCTACTCTTGAGACAAAACCCAGTCCTCGTCCTGCTTGGAAGGCTTTGTTCTGTGGCCTTTTGTAATCGTGTTGGATATCTCGCGTTCATTGTGCACTCAAGTAAACTACAAATAAACAAAAGCTTTGTTTTGTAGTATTTTCAATGGAGGTGGCTCTTTGCGTCTCAAGTGTCGATCCTCTCTATCGGGAGTAGCAAATGAAGTCGGACGGGTCTTTTCAAACCACAAGTCGGAGAACTAACTACTGACATAGGGAATCAACTCTAGGTTCTGGCGTGACTTGAATTCAAGATCAAATCGTGATGTAATCGCTTCTAATGAATGTCACCTCATTTCGGTCACGAGCTGCTGAGAGGAACTACACGAATGAACCGGTTTAGTCAACGTCGTATATTTCGACTGCGTTTGAAACAGTCTCCCTTTTACCGACATCCTGTCTTCAATGCATGTCTGTGTTGCAAGTCACTAATTAGAATGCGCATGCTGCAATGCCAACACGACTATGCCAAATGAAATTGCTGTCTGTTGAGCTGATGGCCAGGTCGCGGTCTAACCTAGATCAACTTGTATCGAAATAGTTTTCTTCGCATACGCAGCTTTGATGTCAAAGACAATATAGCATGTGACATCACCAACTAAACCGCCTCCATGATGGCTCGTGATCATGACATCTCATCATGACGACACTTTGCACAATGGGAAAAAACAAGATGTGGTAAATATATATGATCATTAAATGCTCATTCACTCATGAGGTTCGCTTTTTGATATTTAACTGAATTCATGATCCCAAGCCGAAGCGCCGTATTTGTTTTCCCTTAGCTGTGGAACTTCTTCACCTTCTCGACCTCGTCCCAACTACCCATGAAGATACCGGCCTTGTCGTGGATGTGCTCGGGTACCACCTCGAGCATGCGGTTCATCTTGCTGTCGACAGCTTGACCACCGGCTAGGGAAAAAAAAGTTAGCTGAATGAAGGTGAAAATAGTATGCGGTAAACTTACCATTCTCGAAGATGAGAGCCATGGGCGCACACTCGTACAAGATACGGAGCTTGCCCTTGGGGCTCTTCTTGTCGGCGGGGTAAGCAAAGATACCTCCGTATAGAAGAGTTCGGTAAGCATCAGCAACCATGGAACCAATGTAACGCGAGCTGTAAGGCTTGCCGTTTTCTTGGGCCTGCTTTAGAGAATTGAAGTAGTTGATGGTCTTGTCCTCCCAGTACAGCGAGTTACCTTCGTTGGCGGAGTAGATGGCGCGCGACTTGGGCAGGCGCATTTCGGGGTGGGAGAGGATGAACTCGCCGACACCGTTATCAAGAGTGAAGCCGTTGACGGTTCCGCCACGCATGGTGATGACAAGCTGAGCAGAGGCGCCGTACATGGTAAAACCAGCAGCAAGCAACTCGGTGCCGGGCTTCAGAATGTCTTCCTTGACACCCTTGGAGCCCTCAGGAAGCTTGTGAATGGCGAAAATAGTACCGACAGAGACACCAGCGTCCAAGTTGGAGGATCCGTCAATGGGATCACAGGCGACAGCGTAGCGGGCATCATGGGCATCCTTAAAGTAGATGATCTCATCCTCCTCCTCAGAGACTAGGAGTGAGCACTTGCCTGAGGAGCGCATGGCCTCAATAAAGAGGTCATTAGAGATGACATCGAGCTTCTTCTGGTCGTCGCCTGTGGAGTTGGAGGAACCAGCCAAACCAGTGAGGTTGACTAGAGTAGCGCGTCGAATGTAGTAGGCAATGGACTTGAAAGAGAACTGGAGGGCGTGGCACAATAGACTGAGAGGCAACTGTCAGTATGCTTATCATGAGATTGAGAAGTACAGGGTCATGAACTTACGTGAAGTCACCAGTAGCCTCGGGGTGCTTGGCCTGCTCCTCAGTGAGGAAGCGAGTAAGAGTAACAATGTTAGTGTTAACCTTCTCGGTTTCTTGTCCGCTAGTAGTGGTAGACATGGTTTCTGGTAGATAGGATGAATGGAGGAGAAATTGATCGGCAGAGGGGAAGTTGGAGAATGAGACAAGAGCTTAGACCGGGAGAAGGTTTAAGCCGAGGACAAAAGAGTAAGGTTATGATGGAGGGGTATAAGGGTATCTTGGAGTCGACAGGAGAGTTGAAGGAGGAGGAAGACGAAGAGGGAGGAAGGTAGAAAGAGACACGAGACGAGAATTCGGGAACGGGGGACTACGTTTATGTAAAAGAACCTGAGCAAAAGCAGAGACCGCGACTTTGATCATGACGATCAATGGAACTCGATACGTCGGGCCCCATCCGTGCGAGCGCAACGCCTTACGTACCTAGACGGTAGAGTAGAGGGGCCCTGGACCGCAACAACAAGACCGAGTAGGTAATGCCATGGTGAATTGCACCAACCATGAGGCGCCAATTGCCCTGAGGGGAACGCCTCAAATCGGAATCTCATGGCCCATGGCCCATCGTGACCCGACAGGTGCTTCCATCGTTGAGTATTCTAGGCCTTTGCCGGCCGAGGGGAAGCGGCTCAAGAGGATTTCCCGGGGTCTCCAAGCTTGCAAGTCCCAAGTTGAGGACCCGGTTTCTTCCCCCACAATTTGGAGTGACTTGACGGTCTGGCACAGTGGGGGAGTTCGGGGGTGATTCCCCGAGGAGCATGAGGAATCAAGGTGAGCCAAAAGGGGAATCGCGATCAAGTTGGGATGGGAGTCTTTGTCGTCACAGCCACCCAAAGCCCCCGCAAAACGTGTTCTGCCGGTGGGGGTGGCTCGGTCATATTGACGTTTAAGCGGGCACCAGACGAAGCTTCGGCTTGCCTTGCATAGCAAAACACCGAGCTTTAGAAGTGACGGGGTCTTTCTTATCTCATGCCTTATCCTGTCTTGTTCTGTAGTTGGGGTCTGATCTCCAACTTATATCATGCATGTGCTTCCTTCCTTCTTTGAACTTTACTGCGAACAGGTTCGGGATCGGATCAAAGGTTATCCGGCTACCCGGGACCTTTCACTTTCCACGGGAACACACTGGAGCTGGGCTGACAGCTGATAGCTGATAGCTGAGATAGCAATCCCTAACGGACAGTCTCCGAGGTTCAAAGGCCTCGGACATGTGCCGTACTCACTCATCATTAACAAGATCACAACTTGGGAGTATCTTTCTTATCACATTCAAGTGACAACCAAGGTAAGAAAGCCGATACAGAAGAAACTCATCATACCGAGCTCTTCTCTGTTCTTCCTCTCGTCGTCGAACAGGCAATTCCTCCCCCCTCTCCTTCAAACAACACCCGAGTCTAGAGCTCTAACCCCCCGAAACGCCCAAAACGCCCAAAACGGCAACAGTTTTACACAAGATCTCGTGAGCGGACCTCGGTATCTCGGTCAAGTCTCCGCCTCCCAGCTCAATCTTAGTAGGAGACTATCCGTAAACTACACCTTATTGACTCCATTCGCGTTCCCTTCCCCAGCTTTTCCCGTGCCTGGAAACTTATTTCTTACATCTCCATCAATTCCATCTTTACTCCATCTTGTCTCGTCCAAGCTTTTTTCCCCCCTACCATCAGTAATTGCCGGGTTTTGACTGGAGAACCGTAATTCCGTACCACCATCAGCTGTCGCATAACTTATTCTATACAACCTCATTATTGAGCATATCCATCTCTTCGCCTGATCGTAATCACAGTCTCCATCGTCATCATGGTCGCCGACGCTCTCGTCTATCACCCCACGGTAGCGCACTACCTGCGCTACATGGCCACCACCCTCGGTCGCGACAAGCTCATGCGCGTCTTCCAATACTTTGCCCGCTTCTACGCCTGGTACCTCCTCCGCACCAACGCAACCCCGGATAAGGTTGCCCCCTGGAACGCCCTCAAGAAGCAGTTCGGTCTTTTCCGCAAGATCTTCCGCGCTGGAAAGTTCGTCGAGCACTACAAGGCCGCCGCCGTCGCCTCCGACTCAAAGTCTCTCGACCCCGTCCTCAAGTACACCCAGGTCGGTCGCCAGCTCGGTTACGCTGGTTATCTTACTTGCGATGCCCTCACCATCCCCGACTCTGCCGGCATCAGGAAGTGGCAGCACGCCAAGCGCTTTCAACAGGAAGCCTACAGATCCTGGGCTATTGGCATTGCCTTCAGTATTATCGGCCAGCTGTACACCTTGCGTCAGCTGAGCGCGCGCGCATCAAAGGTTGATCTGAAGGAAGGTGAGGGTGTTGTCGAGAGCAAAACCATTTCCATGTAAGTCAAGAATTGCCCTCGCCAGTTATCACAACACAGTTTACTAATGACACACTTCCAGTGAACGCGCCGCTGCCAAGAAGCAACTGCTCTGCGATCTGTGTGATATCTTGGTTCCTGTATCTGGCCTCGGTTGGGTCAGCTTCCTCGATGATGGTGTTGTTGGTCTTACTGGTACTCTGAGCAGTGTCATTGGTGTCTACACACAGTGGAAGAAGACGGCATAATCTTGCAAGCTACAACAATCAACCTCAACAATACCCAATATCACACATTCTACCATACTCAATAATCCCCTTCAAGCGCATTGCATCGTTAACAGCTATCCCCCAACCTTTTTCTTTCTGTATTATATTGGGGGCGACAGGACTAGGTCAACAAAGTAAATCCCGAGTAGTACGTTCGCTCGTTGTGCTGTAATGCAACACTAATCTGGAAATACAAAATCAATCTTGAATTATCTTGGCCTTTTGGTTACAAATCAAAACTGTTCGATATCGATCCTTTCAAAATGAACGTCCCCAAAAACCCCGATACTATAGTATAAACAGTAAAGTAATACGCAAAGCCTCCCCCACAACAGCTTTCTTGTAGTCATACACTTCAGTTCGTATTACCCAATACATTCAAACCATGTATGCGCCTTGCGGCCTTTTCCCCGTTGTCAACTCTTGTTCTGTTCCGCCAAACCTTGCTTGCACCTGACGCCAGCCCAATGTCCCTTGTCCTTTTGCGTGGCTGTTGAGAATGCCACCAGTCGGTCGTCAATCATTGCCGCACTAGTCTGCATGTCGCTGCTTCATTCAATCTTGCCCTTCCCTACCTCATAACAAGTCGTGGTACTGCGCCAATTGGCGTAATTGGTCGGGGATAGATCTAGCACCGTCGGTCAAGGACAGTCCTGCCAAGCAAGCGCCCAAAGCGGTGATGGGGTATGGATTTACCAGTAACGTGCACCGCCTCGATCATAGTCTCGCGGGTAACCACCTTCGCGTGGATATCCACCCTCTCGTGGAGGAAAGTCTCGAGGGGGTCGGTCGTATGGCGGTCGGCCGTTGACATAAGGGTCGGGTGGGGGAGGATAGTCTCGTCGGTAAGGGTCATCATAGCGACCACGTGGGGGAGGAGGAGGGTAGTCTTCCATGGGACGGCGAGGGGGCGATCTGTAGCGAGCACGATCGTCGTAGTATTCCCGTCGCGGGCTACGATCGCGATAGCCATATCCATCTCGACGAGGGCTATAACCTCGGGGAGGACCCCGTCGATCATAGTCATCCATGGGTGGAGGGTACGGGCGTCGCCCCGGAGAACGGGATCGGCCACGTTCGCGAGGAGGCATTTCAGGTTGAGTCTGCAATATTGAGTCAGTTCTGGTCCTCACAAACGGACGGGGCTACCTTGTCATACGTCAGCGATACATTGAACTCGCTGGCCCTTAAATTCGCGACCATCGAGCTTCTCAACGGCCGTTCTCAAGTCCGCAGCGGTCTCAAATTCGACAAAACTATTCATGTTAGCGATTGACAGAAGCAAGGCGCAGAAAATTTAACACACCCTCGGCCGTTTGATTCGCGACCAGTCTCAGAGTATACCACGTCCAAGCTAGACTGGCGAGCAAAATCTTTAAGGTCCTATTTCCAGAATCCAAGTAAGTCGTTGTCCAGGAACGGTTACGCCGGGAGTCCATGTAATCCACAAAACGAGAGTGCAATCCATCAGGCTAAGAACCAGGAAGCAAAACCAGGAAAGTTGGTGGAGGGGGTCCTTGGTTGTTGTCCCCTAGACCTAATCCTGGTGCAGTTCCATTGGGTCGAAACCAGAAAAACCAGAGCAGCGCGTAAATCAAAAAGGGAAGGTCCATGGAATCCAGCGACGAGCAACGGGGAGGAGGAACAGACCTGCCAAGAGGTATCATTTGGAAGTCCCGTAATCTGCATTCGATGAGGGGTTCGACGAGGCCGCGGCGCGGTGCGCTCATTGGTGCCGCCAAAACCGCCCTCGCGATGCCGGGATCCACGGGCGAACTGAACAGTAAGTCGTTCTCCCATGAAATCGGAACCATCTTTCGAAATCGCTAGTTAGCCAAGGAGTAAAGTGGAAGCACTCTAGATTGGTGACGTACGGAAGGCTATGTAATGCAATTAGCGATCGCCCTGCGATATGAGAAGGGGTGGGAGACAACTAACCCGGTACAACATCACGGGCATCCATAGGATCCTTATACTCTATGAAACCGAAGCCATTCATGAGCTTCACCTCGGTGATTTCTCCGGTGCCATGAGTCGCGAAATGAGCCTCGACGTCGGATTTGGTAGCTGTTGGGCAGCAGGTCAGTGGTTTGACTAGGAGCGTCAGGGCGATGAGTCCGGACCATTGCGAGGGAGGTTCCCCAAGTATAGCCGGGTGGCTGATACCTCCGTCATGTTGCCGGTGGAGGAGTGTTGTCGAGTCAAGCAAGAGTAGGATCCAGATGGGAGGAGCAACAGAAATTCGATATTTGTTCGACCTAGGGAGTTTCCAGATGTTTAAAGCCAGTCGCGCGATAAACCACCAAGAAACAACAGAAACGCGGGGTTTTTGTTGGTGGCGGGTTGGACGAGGATAGATGATGATGAAAAGCGACGGGTGGTGGAGAGGAGAAGAGAGAACTGCATGGGCACAAACCAGGTGCAACCTAAACGCGACAGAAAGGCTGGGGCAAAGGCGGGAAGACTCGGCAGAATGCCAGATCGAGAAGGCGCCCCGGATCTCACTTTCTTCGGCGCAGAAGCTGCCTCGCTAGCGTCACATGCGAACGCCCGCGCCTGCATTAATCTTGCACAAGAGCTACTGTAGCTTACCTGTCTTGGACTAGAAGCCCCCCAAAACTCAATCGCGATCAGCCAACGTCTTGTGGTGTTACAAGTACAGCATCGAAGAATAATCCATTGTCATTACTATTATTGTATGGCCATCTTTCAACGACAGCTCTCATGGATATCTAATTTATTTGTCATGACGAAAACATAAATCATATCATTTCACCAATCATTCAATCGTCGTTACAGCCCAACTTGACTTCGTGTGACGCCCAACGCCCTGTTTTGCCCTGTACCATGTTTTGTGTGGATGAGGACGAGAAGATCTTTTGATTAGCGCCTTATGGTTCCTCAAAAAGAACCGAAACAATTTCGTCAATAATAGTAAATACCAGGTGTGCACTATAAATCAGTTAGCTGAGTCCCAGTATGAACGTTGCCCAAATGAAAATACATACTTCAACCTTGAATTGTTTAAAGTTGCAAAGATACGGCGGCTCGCTGTCTGCGCATTTACTCTTCCTACAACGCTACCTGCGAGATCCGGCACCAATGTGGCCAGCATCAGGCTCGCCTCAGTCCTCGTCTTTTTCTTCTCAGCAGCCGTTCGCGGCTTGCGGTCTCGTTGCATCTGTCCTCCCGGCCAAAGACTATCTTGGACCAAGCCGACATATCTGAGAATGTATTCGTCTTGCACAAGCATTTTGACATTATCCCGCACCTTTCTCTCGATTGTTCCACCAAGAAGTTGCTGGAGAACAACAACTACTGCTCTGCCACGGAGCCAGTTGTTTCCCTTGTTGAGCTCAAAAATTTCAAGAAAGATATCACAGATTGGTTTGATGAATGGTTCGAGCTCCTTATTCTCAAAAGCGTTCAGCTCGGCCTCAGCCTCGGCGGCTGGAAAGGTGTCTTCGTTGACATTAAGCGGAACCGCGTTGAGTTGGTTAGTAGCCGCCGCAATTAAGTTTTGGCCTGCCTCGGATATCTGGTCCAGAACAGGGATATTCCCAAGAATATCATCCATTCCGTCCGCAACAGAGTCGTACAGACGGGTCATCATATCTTTCTTGTCTTCGCGGTCCAGCATATCTTGACCGTGTGTTATCACGCTCTGTGAAAGGAATGCTCTGAGCTCTCGGCTGCGGCAAACATCTGGCAAAAGAAGCAGATCTTTTAGATACTGCTCCAGAGCAGTTCGCCTTTTGCGTAAAAACTCGCTTTGGAACTTCATCACCATGCGCCGCCGAGGAAAGTCAAGATTTCTAACCGATGGGTACCGAGACCGTAGCTTTTGGTGAAGTTCGTGAAACTCGCTGTATCGCCTTGACACCACCCATGACGCCGCAGGCATCTGCTCCCCGGCATTTCTCTGAACCTCAACGACGTATAGAGCAAACTCTCTACCATCCTCCTCTCTACCCACCTGGATGGATTTTATTCTGATGGTTGAGCGTCCATAGAGACTATTGTCGCTCTCTTGTACCACGTACTGTTGTCGTTGAAGCTCCTTGCGCCTGATTTCCCTTTGCAAAGACGCTTTTGACTTCCTAAGAATGCGTAACTCGGCAGTGTTATTTGTCAACTCTGCCTTTCGAGTCAACGACTCCACAACTGCTTCCTGTGCCACCAGGCGATCAATATCATTGGAAAGGACACTGATCGCTTCTGCCAGTCCAAGGTCTCCTGGTGCTGCTTCATGCACTTCATCTTCATCATCTGGTGCTGGGCCATCATCAGGGTCACCGTCATCGGGAAGATCCTTGTTGTTATCGCCGAATAGATCATCATCTACAAAGACGCCAATACGCGAAGCAGCACTGACGAGACCAAGAGATGAAAGACTCGGCCTTTCACCTTCCTTACCCAGCATGGCTGGTCGAACTCCCATATCTAGAGAACCTCTATGAGATTCGTTGTCGTTTCCTGAAAGAAGGCTTGATGTGCTGTCGTCGATGCCACCAATTCCATTACTACTGGCGCCGCCAAAAAGGGAGGCACGAAGATCCTCAGCTGTCTGCGGACGGTCATCCTCCATGATGTTTGTAAAGGCCTGTTCCACCGCCTGAACCACTTGTGTATCTGGCAGCTGCTGACTATTCGCATCTACATCTAAGCTCTGTATGGAATCCCCGAGACCATCTGTATCAATATCGTCGTCGTCAAATAGAGGAGCTGAAGAGCCTTCATCAAGCGAGCGCCTAGCTCGGTGACCAGATCCATTGCCGTTGGTAGTCAAAGATCTTAGATCTGATGCGGATCCCGTACGTTTCCCAGCATTTGACAGTTGGGGGGTTAATCGCGATACTGGTCTTGGCTTGGCTGGCAAAGTCTTGCTGGATCGGTTGAGGGCTGATATTTGTGTTTCTGGCTGCGGTATTGACCTTAGAGTCTGAAGATTGGCTGCTTCCTCGGCTGCAAGACATTTATAGAACAAGTCGGACTTTTTAAACATCTGAAAGAAGCGGTTTTGCATTTCTTCCAACACAGCGGTCTGGGCCCTCAGGATGGCTCGCCGGGCCCTGTAGTATTGCATCGGCGTGGCTGCCTTTCCGGCTCTGATGAATTCCTTGACTTCATTCTTCGAGTGATCCGGGACCTTTAACTCGGGCATTGACAAATATGCTTGGTTGATCTGCTGTAGGTCTTGGCGATCGGAATCGGTCCACATTGGTAGCGTTGATGGTAGCTCGTCATCGGGGCCGTCATCCTCTAATGGGTTTCGGAACCCATCTACGACAAGCCAAAATTGCACCAAAGACATATGTTTTTGACGATCCATAAACTCCATAAAGTAAGAAAGTGCCGAAGGGTCCCGTAGAATATCTACAAGGGGAGCACTCTCCAATTTTGAGTGTGAGGAAGAAGTTGATGGTAGGGGCAAAGGTCCAGGTGGACGACGTTCACCACCAGCAGCGAGATGGCTAACCCGTTGGTCAAGTAGCCTCTTTCCCATCTCGAGCCGACGGAGATAAACTTGGTCTTGATTATCTCGAAGAGAGTCCCTTTTGAGTTGACTGGCAACTTCACTGCGAAAACGGCGTGCATCCGACAGGTTGTTGACCTTGCGAATAGCACGGATGAACTTTTCAAACTTGCGCTCGTTGTCGCCTGGTGCTACTCTGGGCATGGATGCTATTTTGCTGGCTTTTGGAGTAGATGGGGCATGCTGATCCAAAGCCGCACGGAGCTTGCGTACCGTTGATCTGTCCTGGAGCATTGAACGGCCCAGATTCTCCATTAGTTGATTCCAAGTATCCGGCTCAGAGAGAAGCTGAATCACAGGGAATAGTACAGCACATCCAACAATTTCTCGGATGATGATAGAAACGGCTCGACTAGAAAGCATGTTCTCTGGGAGAATTCGGGGTATGATTTTTGCGACAAGAGATCGGAGGTAGTCCTGCTGAACCATCTTGGTGTCAGGGAACGACAAGGATGCGGCAGGGTGCAGACGCCCATCGCGAAATTTCGAGGCAATAGCTAGATCAAGCTCTTCGGATTCAGTCACCGAACGGTTGAGTTTCTTTCCTCGTACTGATTTCTCCGCTTCATAAAAGTCTCGAAAGTGGGCGGTGAGCAAAGGAACCAGACGACTAGTGACAAGGTCCGCCAGATCTTTGTCACGAACGAAATCGCACAAGCTCAACAACGCCTGTCGTACAGCGTGATCAACCTGGTTCGTGAAGGCAGGGTTATGGCTAATGTTTGAGTACCAGCTGCTCACAAAGTCGCGGATTATGAGTCCCAGCAAGTTGTCGATAGCCTTGGAGACGCGGGGTGATTCAGGGTCGATTGGGGTCGGAGTATAGGATTGTCGTTGGCGCAGCGCCTGCACCTCGGATCGCCATGCCTTTGCACCTAGAAACGTGACGCCGTGAGGTCTTGGATTGCGGTTGTTGGGACGTCTAGAGATGAGGAAGAGACCAGCCAAGAGGGCGATGAGAGTGACAAGTGAGCCAGCAACAAAGGCGTGACCCGCCCAGCGGAGGATAGGTGACCAGCTCGCAACGAAGCCCCAGGCTACGAAGGCGGCAAGTCCTGCAACAATAACATCTCTACGCTTGAGGGCCATCACCAGGATGTTGACCTCAGAGCCACATTCTTGAACGAAGTGAAGTTGGTGGTGGTAGTGGAGGTCATGACCTGGCTGCCTCTAGCTGCAGTTGGAGGTCGGGTTATCGATTAGAGTGGATGCTGTCATTTTGGTCAACCCCTGTCAAATGGTCTGCGGGACAAGGAACCCTGCACAGCACCCCTCCATTAGAGACGAATATCAGTGACTATATTGATCAAGGACGATATGCTCTGATTGCATATACCTTAAACTTAAGATACGTATGTTGGAAGGACTATAGGCATACGGCACTTTTATCCAATGATTGACAGCCATGTAAGCGTTCAATAACAGCACCTTACATTGGTTCCTGGGGATCATTTACATTGTTCGTCATTTTCAATCAATTAATCCAAAGGTTAAATCATTGGAGAATTCACATCTTATTGCTACCATTGATTCCCTCATGCTTACCACGGAGGATCTTCAAGTCTCCGGAACAATGCTACAAACTTCTGGCCGTTATTCCTTGTGACTTTCTTGCTCTCTTCAGTCTCGGTTGACATAATGTGGACACATTCATCCGCTTCTTCGTCCTCCTTCGAAACCCTCTCAAAGGCAGGGTGAGCTTCGAGATGCTGGACCATCCACAGATGCAAGTCCTCCACATCTGTGATGGTATACACGATACCTCCTGGCCGAAGTGCATAGGCATACTCCGAGTTCAGCGTTGCCGACACAATTCTGGCCTTGTGCTTCCTGGCCTTGAAATGAGGATCGGGGAAGCAGATGAAGATCTTGGATAGTTGACTCTTCTTGAAGAAATTGGGAAGAAACTTCATAGTGTTTGCTCTAATGCAGCCCACATTTTGGTACATGTTGTCTGAGTTCTGTGATCGCAAAGCTTTTATACGCTCTTGAACGTAATCTGCTACTTGTGCGCGGATCTCCAGACCTGGGACAGTTAGTGCACTCATTTTTAATTTATGAAATTCTCTTATTGCTTACCGAGTGTGAGTGTATTAGGTAACTTTGGTGCCAGAGCAACTGTAAGACCACCAAACCCACACCCAATATCGACGATTTCCACATCTTTTGTCAGACGGGGAGGCTTCGAGGAATCTTCTGACGCTTCCTCCTGAACGTAGTGTGGGAAATACGGGGACCAGTCCATATCATCTGGAGATCTGGGACTACCATATGTTAGAGATAATGTGATTGATACCGCTATGCAAGGTAACATACTATTCTAGCATATGGTCGGAGAAAGGATTTGCGTGCGCTCGCTGGCGATAGAACTTTTTGCGCGGCAACTGAGTGACCCCATCTTTGGTCCTCTTTACGCGATCCAGCGCGCGGCCCTTTTGCTTATTTGGAAGGTCTGCAAAGTCTGCTGTCATGATGGCTGTTGTGTGTACCACTCAATTTCTGGTGATAATTTGTGAGGTTGAGACGACTGGAGCTTTGCGCTTTGCAGGATGATCCGCGTTAGGAAGGCGGTGAAGCAAGCTCAGCTTTGGCTTGCACATGCCAATTAAGTGACGAAAGTAACCCTGCTCGCTGTGACATGGAGCAAGCATCGACCTCCATCCCTGAGGCAGCCTCGGAATTTGGGCTTCTCCCATCCACAACATCACACCTTTCCAAGTCATGAGCTTTTTTATTTCAAAGGAAGCCGTAGCGTTGCCCAGAATGCCTCAATCGTCCACAGACGCCCCGTGGAACCTCTTCGGTCCTCTACTGACCGAATACTCCACTATCGTTAACCTGATCTCGTTTGTCTGTGTAAGTGCTGATCGACCCGATTTCCCCTGGGCTTCCGACTGACTTGCCCATAGCTCGGCCTCGGTCTGATGCTATTCGTACCCGTAATGCTTCTTGTGATATTCGACCTTTGCCTCTGGATGTGGAGGAATATCAGTAACAAGAATCCTCCTCCTCCTGTCGAATCCGACACCATTATCACTACGAACCCACATGCCGCGGCAGTAGCAACAGGAATAGACAAGGCGTCACTTTAACTATGATACCACACAACAAACTGAAAATATCTGCAGTCTTAATGGAGATTCAAACTTGATACTTTTATAATTGGCTATTCACTTTCAACTTACGCAATTTGCGACAGCACCTTGATCAAATCAGCTGTCACTCCCATGGCGGTCACGTCACCTCCAGCACCAGCACCCTGGACAATGAGAGGGTTGCTTCCATATCTCTCGGTGTAGAAGCTGATAATGTTATCACTTCCCTTCAGAGCCGCAATGGGGTGCGAACGGTCAAACTGCTCCAGTCCAACCTTGACCTGTTGAGAAGCAGCATCAATGCTTCCAACAAATCGGACTACCTTGCCAGCCTTCTCGGCTGTAGCCTTGGTCTCCTCCATCTGTGAGTCAAAAGCAGGGAGCTTCTCAAGGAACTCATCACCGCTGGAAACAGACTCGAGCTCCTTAGGAATAAGGCTCTGCACGGGGAAAGAGGTAGGAGATTCGACAGGGATGCCAGCAAGACGGGCCAGGATAGTCAGCTTGCGGGCAACGTCGAGGCCGTTGAGGTCGTCTCGGGGGTCAGGCTCTGTGTAACCCAGAGACTTGGCCTTCTTGACCTCCTCAGACCACTTACCGCCCTGGCCCTCGGTAGGGGCAAAGGAGTTGAAGAGGAAGGACATGGTGCCACTGAAGACACCCTCAATCTTGGTCACCTTGTCACCGGTCTCAACCAAATCCTTCAAGGTGGAAATGACTGGAAGACCAGCACCGACGGACGATTCATGGTAGACTCGGGCACCTGAAGACTCGGCAGCTGAGAAGATATCCTGCCACAGCTTGTATGAGCCTGAGAAAGCCTTCTTGTTGGGTGTAACAATGCTAATACCTCGGCTCAGCGCGAGAGGATACAGCTCAGCAACGTCTTGGGAGCTAGTGTTGTCGACAAGAATAGTCTTGGCAGGGGCCTTGGCCAAGTACTCAACAACCTGAGGGAGGGCCAGGGGAGCCTTAGAAGAGGAACCAAGAGTCTCGGCGGCGCTTCCTATATCGATGGGGGAGTAATCGTCGTTGAAGACGGCCTTACGGCTCGTGGCAATGTAGGCGAGGTTCAACTTGGGCGATGGCTTTCGAGCAGCAAGGGACTGGAGCTGGTCGATAAAGGCTTTGCCAACGCCTCCGGCACCTACAACGATGATTCATTAGTTCACAACCACATGTAGTTTGCAGTGTTTCAATTACCGATAATTCCAATGAAAACTTGCTTTGGGGCGGCCATGATTGCTATTGTACTGCGAAAATGTTGACGAAGCTTGTGAAAGAACAAAGTCGAGCTCCGATGGCGGGGCATGATTTGAGCACGTCAGGTAACCCCGCGGTGGATTACCCTATATCGGAGTATTCTAAAACGAACAACCAATTGGGCAGACAATTGTTGAACCCACTTGTTCACTTATATTGACATTGGAGACAATGTATATCATGTTTTTAACCAGTTGTATATTAAGTGATTATGCTTATGGCCTATGTTCCGTCGTGATGTTGTTTGACAAGTCAGTTTTGATTGCCTCAGGCTGAGCCATGGGCACTGTTCGACTTTTGGCCGGATGTGTATACTTTCTCCTTTAAAATCAACACTACTTATCAAAAAGAAGACAAAATCATCGCCGACCACACAGCATGCCACAAGATCCGGATTTATACGGCCGACAGCCTGCCAAGAAGCAGAAGCGAGACAAAACGTTGTCTAGTTCGCTCGATTTCACTGCTCAACTGACATCATTGATGTCAACCACATCAGGGGCATCATCAGCTGGTCGCTCACGTTCCCATAAAGGAGGCAAAGATGATATTTTCAAAGGCACAAAACCTAAAAAGAGCAAAGATTCGGCTGGATCAAAGAAGCTACAATTGAAGGAGGTCGCGGGAACGGAAGATGAGACTCAAGAACTAGCGCGAGCCAGGCGGCGGATGGAGGAAAAAGCACGACTTTACGCAGCGATGAAGCGAGGAGATTACGTCCCAAAGGAAAATGAAGCCGCACCACTAATAGACTTTGATCGCAAATGGGCAGAAGGAGAGGAGGGGAAAGATGACTACGACACGAGCAGTGACGAGGACGATGCCAATGACAGCGGTGAGATGGTCGAATATGAGGATGAGTTTGGCCGTGTACGACAAGTCACCAAAGCAGAGAAGGAAAAGTTGGATCGGAGAGCACAGCGCGGTCTGCTAGGAGCCGAAGAGCTTGAGCGTATGTCTGCGAGACCAAGCGCTCCGAGTAATCTTATCGTCGGCGACGCGATACAATCGATGGCTTTTAACCCCGACGATCCGAACAAGATGGAAGAACTGGCGCGGAAGCGGGACCGCAGCGCAACACCACCGCCGGCGCAACATTACGACGCTGATTGGGAAATCCGGACCAAAGGCACGGGGTTTTTCAAGTTTAGCAAGGACGAAGAGAGTCGGGCTGCGGAGATGGAGGGGCTGGCGGAAGAGCGCCGCAAGACGGAAGAGCAGCGACGGATTCGTGAAGAGCAGAAGGATGCCAGGAGATGGGAGATTGAGAAACGCAGGGAGGATATGGCGGCACGGAGGGCCAAGAAGCAGGCAGATTCCTTTCTGGACAGGCTAGGTAACTAAAGGCTGGATATCTGATGAGAAATCAAGCCTTGGGAGTTGGAATTCTAGAAGTGGAATTCCGTTGGACGGAATTAAGACATCGCTAATTAAGTTCATATCCCAAAAAGGTGGCTCCGAACATGGCGAACAAGACCAAGACTTGGACGAATTGAGTTGGCATATGCAGGTCGAAGCAAACAACCTTGAAAAGGGAGCCAAGTTGCTTTGTCAGTTGGAGTATCCGTATCATCCACTTTCTTCGTTAGACTACGCTACCTAGTCGTCTCATCAATTAGCTTTTGACAAAAAGTTAAAATCTTCAGTCTGTAAGAACTCAGAGATGGTGTTTCCAAAAGTCAGGAACCAGATTCAAGAACCAGGAACTCGATATGAATACGCAGGACAAAACAATCGATTTGCGGCACATTCCCATGCATCCGATTCGGAATACCTATGCGAGTGGGTTCAAGTTGTGAGGGCCTCAATTCAGTTCAGCCCATGTCGACTGCTGACATGTTAATGGTTGGACTGGAGCCTAGCGCCCCATTGATTCAGATACGAAATGCAATGCTGCGGCTGATACGGGGAAAAGAGGCATTTCTTCTGACACAGTGTAATGAGATTGAAGCATGCGGCAGTTCTCACTTTACCTACTGTAACTGGATTGTGTATATACCGTCGGCTAGAACGGTTAGGATGGAAAACGGAACTTGTGAGGGACAAAAAACGCCTCCGCCAACTTTGCTGACCGATCCGATCATGGCCGCGAAGCATGGTAGCTGGCTAGACGGGCCGTTGGCAGGCAGATTCGTAGGCGTATCCGTACTTGGGACTGAGACACGGCAACGGGCAAATAAGAGATGCATGAATGCGCGGCTGCTTCGTCCGCATCGTCCCCTGTTTACCACGTAGTATGGGATTTGCTGTCCTCTTCATCACTGCCTTCGTCAGCTGCAGCAATTCGCGACATGAGACTGGTTTGTTGTCGTTGACCTGGCAGGATGTTTGAAACCACGGCTTTGGTACCCGTTAACAGACGATTATTGGTAGGGGCGTAATCAGGTCAACCGGGCGTAAAGGCAATTTGGCCAATTAGGACTTTAATCACAAGGCAACGGCTGGTTGCTTACGGGGGGGGGAGAACCCGCTTGTTCCAACTGCGCCAGCATCAACACCAGCGAAAACAGTGGCAGACAACAGTGAACAGACAGGGCTCTGGGGGGCTTGCGCAGGCAGTTACAGTTATGGTGGAGGCTGGGTGCTGAGTGCCTTTGCGCAGGATGCGCCGTCTCAGAAATTGGTTGCACCAAGACTTCCGGCCAGTCCCAATCAAGGTTGGCGCGAAAAAGTGTGACTCATTGCCGGACCCATGTCTGTCCGAAGGGCGCGCTTTTGCTGGAATACTTGGAAGCACAAATGCTCTCCTAACAAAGAACCAGGCGCATTTGAGGCATATTCTGTTAGTGCTAAACCCTGCCCCGCAATTTGGGCCCCGTACCTTTGTCCAACGCCCACAGATTAGGATTGCTGCCTGAGAAATACAAATTGTCCACATCTTCCCGTCCTGAGGCTTGCTCTTTTTTTCTTTTCCTCTCCTCACCCCCAAATTTCATTATCAAAATAACATATAGAATATCACGCCGAAAGCGATCGCCAAGATGTTCTAAATCACCCCCTTCCCCCGTTATTCCTCAATCCTCAGTCAAAATTACGTCTCACGACCCAAACACACACATCCCCACTCAACCACCTCGTTCAGCTCACCTCACGGTCGACCTGAACTTTAGCACTGCTTTGAATAGCTTCAGCTCCAGTTCCCTTACAACCGCCAACATTTCAGGCCTAGACTTCCCAGTCTTCACCACGGATCCCCAGTCACCATGGCTTCCCTCCACCAATTCCAGCCTGCCGGCACCACCCGCGCATCAGTTACAGAGTCCCGAAACACCCCAGCAGGACTTTGTCTTGTTCGATCAGCCTCAGCTCCCTAATCGGTCTACTACCTCGCTGCCAAACCAGCGTCGTCACTCGTCTCATCTGAACCGTCACCAACAGCCTGTCTCCCCTGCTGTCCAGAATCAACGAGTAGCCCAGTTGCTCCAGGCTTTCGGTCACTCTCCGTCTACTGTAAACCGTCCCACGAACCAGTTTTACGCCTCATCGGCCCCATCGTCGTCCACCACGTTGAACAAGCAGAACCGACCTGCTAGACCTCCGGTCCCCCTCTTTTCTCAGAGTACAGGAAGTGTCCCTCAACAAACCGCAAAGATGATGAACGCCGCAGGTTTGTACCCCTCTGATATCCAATTTAGCCACCTTAGCTCACCATCATCAGACGTTGAACTCGAAGAGTTCACCGCCTTCGAGGGCGGGGCCAACACGGCCTTCTCCTCGCCTTCTGTCGCCTCTGTCTTCGATTTCAGTGGCCACACCAACTTGGCGACAATCTCGCCTCAAGATCTCCTTGTTCATGACTCTTTCATGTCTGCGCCTAACTCGTCGGCCCTCACGGCTTTGACTTCACCATCTATCTACAATGAGTCCCCCGACTTCGCTGATGGATATGATGTGTCTCCCAACTTCGGCAATGCCGATTTTGACACAGCCGCGGACCCATGGTTTCCTCTGTTCCCCCAGCAGGATACTTCTGTGGCTGCTGCTCCCCAGCCAACTGTCGAGAGCTCCCCTGAGGAGAAGTCTGATGAATTGGAGTCGGATAGCCAGTCTCCCCCCAGTCGCCGAAAGTCGGGTGTTTCTCCTTCCACCCGTCACTCTTCGGTTGCTGGTGTCAACGCTCGCAAGCGAGACAAGCCGCTGCCTCCCATCATCATCGACGATCCTAGCGATACTGTCGCTATGAAGCGTGCCCGCAACACTCTTGCGGCACGAAAGTCCCGAGAGCGCAAGGCCATGAAGATGGAAGAACTTGAGGAAAAGATCGCCAAGTTGGAAGAAGAACGCGATCACTGGAAGAGAATTGCGCTTGCGCAATCCTCCAGGCAATAATGGATTAAAAGTGGAATTACTTTCTTTCGCCAACACGGGATCACGTTGGTTTGTTTATTGTTTTAATTAGGTTTCATTGATTCATTTCTGTCAATTAAATTGTATCATTTCCTAATCTATCGTCTCATAAATGTGAATGCGAACCTGTAAACCAATCCATGGTAATTGAGCCGTTGCTGTGTGATGACCTTTCCTTTCTGTGTACCATCACTAACAGAGAGGTACCTTGTAGTGCTGGAATTGGTCTTGATATTCGTTGAAGTACCCGGTATATAAAATTAAGTTAGACCTTGCAATAAGTAATTGGGTTTATCAATGGAAGCCGTTGGAATAGAGTAATGTGGATCTTGGTATATTGCCCTGTAGGGCTGACCAGTGGTTCAATATCAAAATGCCAATGGGCTGAGTGTTATTGCTGCTGCCTGTAATATTTTGAATTGACTGACTGGTAGGTACTACAGCCAGTAGACTACAACGGCGAGCTTAGTCAAATCGTGTAAAAATGCAGCCAGCCCGACAATTATCGCACTGCAAATACATAAAGTTGTGTGCTGGATTGTTCATCCTTGCAGCGGTCAAGCCCTGTCACTTACAGCATGAAGTTCATGACCGGCTGGCTTATTGATGCATAGTATGCCGCTGGAAAGGGCTATGTAAGGCATTGAGCTGATGAGAAATACTTGGAAGCCTTTTGCAGACTCAGTAAGTTTGGATGGAGATCAAAGTTGGTTTATAATCTTGCAGTTGTGTCAAGTCAGCGGGTAACGCCACCTCCGTAGATTCTACCTCAGACGGGCGAAGTTTAAAAGGACGGCGTAGAGTGTGTTTCGTGCCTTGTATGGATCTTATTACTTGTGTATATGACTACCAACATCTAATTCCTATGGCAAAATTGATACAAAAGTTGAAGGCTCCATTGAGTAACACAGATATCGAGCTGATAGAAACAGTAAGTGTTTAGTCCCTTTATATAAGTCATGTATCTATCTGACCTTATCCTGTTTTCAGTCCCGCCAAGACTTATCTCAGAGCTCTAACGCGTCGTCTGGATTTGAGCGAGATCTTGACGTTACCCAAGATGACCTGCTTGAAGCAAGAGAGGTTGCGGCCACATTATCTCTTGAACATGTCCACAAGGTATGTTATTTGAATGCCTTGTTTATATCTTGTCAAGAGTTGACAAAGTCTAGACTATGGAGAAAGTATATAAGCTTCACAAAAGAGACCCCAATTTCCCTCTCTCCGTCATCACTAAGATTGAGGTGTTTCTAAGTAAGTCCATCTACGAGCACTGGGTTCATGTCAATTCATATTTGCATTCATAGGCCAAAATGATGTTCTGCAACATCCAGAGCGCCATGAAGCACTCATCCAACAGATCAAGATTGAAGCAGCCTTGATCACCCACAATTCACCATACGCCGAGGTCCGCGCAATAGTCAATAACCATGACGACCCGAGTATGCCGTGCTCCACGATCCGCGCCTGGTTCGTGGGCCTCATATTCTCGTGCGTAGTCTCATTCATCAACAGCTTCTTCGAGATCCGACAGCCCATGATAAACGTCAGTCTTGTGGTGCCTCAGCTCTTGGCCTACCCTTTTGGAAAGCTTCTAGAGAAGACGCTTCCTGACGTCGGTATAACCCTTTTCGGCGTGAGACATAGTCTCAACCCTGGCGTGTTCAACAAAAAGGAACACATGCTTATCACTATCATGGCGAGCATCTCAATGGGATCGCCTTATACAAACTACATCGTTTGGATCCAGTATCTCCCCTTTTACTTCAATCAGCCTTATGCCATAAGTACTGGTTATCAGATACTGCTGGGGCTTTCGTCCAATTTTGTTGGATATGGACTCGCTGGTTTATGCAGGCGTTTCCTTGTCTACCCATCTTATTGCGTATGGCCAACAACTTTGGTCTGTATAGCTTTGAATACAGCGTTGCACGATGAAGGCGATGCTCCTATTCCGGGACCTTTCAAGAGAATATGGAACATGTCCCGCTTCAAGTTCTTCAGTATCGCATTTGGCGCAATGTTTGCCTATTTCTGGCTTCCCAACTATCTATTTGCAGGGCTAAGTTGGTTCAGCTGGATGACTTGGATAGCCCCAAACAATCGCGACCTGGCCACTATCACAGGTGGTCACACCGGGCTTGGTCTGAATCCTTTGCCAACGTTGGACTGGAATATAGTTACTATGGGCTGCGATCCCCTCATGGTACCTTTCTTTACTACTTTCAACTTGTTCTCTGGATCATTGCTAAGCTTCTTCTTTATCCTGGGTATCTACTACGGCAATGCCTACTATACCGCTTATCTCCCAGTCAATTCCAACCGCGTGTTTGATAATTTTGGAGCGTTGTATAACGTCTCGGCCATTCTGGATGAGCGAGGAATATTTGACCCTGAGAAGTACGAGATGTACTCGCCTGCGTTCTTAACAGCTGCCCATCTTGGTTCATATGTGTTCTTCTTTGCTATTTATACGGCTGCTATTGCCTATGGTGTGCTCTACCACCATCATCAGATTGTCTTTGGCTTCAAGGAACTCACCAATAGCTTTCGTCCATCGAAGAGGGATAATATTCATGACGGGCAAGTGCTCGATGCACACAACCGCCTTATGAAGGCCTATCGTGAGGTACCTGAATGGTGGTACCTTGTGCGTCTCGCGATAGCCTTCATTATTGGAATAGTCAGTATATCTCAATGGCCTACAAATACCACACCGGCAGTTGTGCCATTTGGCATAGTCCTCAGCCTCATTTTTGTTGTCCCGGTCGGCATCATAGCAGCCACAACAGGAGTGCCTGTCCCGCTCAACGTGATAGCTGAGTTCCTAGGAGGTTCCTTTGTTGAAGGAAACGCTATTGCAATGTGCTTCTTCAAGACCTTTGGGTTCACGACGTGCACACAGGCGATCGCCTTCAGTGGTGATCTGAAGCTGGCGCACTATCTCAAGATACCGCCGCGCTTCACCTTTTGGGCGCAGATGATTCCTACATTAGTATCAACATTTGTCTCTGTTGGTGTTCTCCAATACCAGATACACCTGGAAGGGGTATGTACGCCAGATGCCCCTTATCGCTTTACTTGTCCAAGCCTGAACAACTTCTTCACGGCGGCCGTTTTATGGGGGACTATCGGACCTAAGAGACTCTTTGGCCCTGGAGGACAATATGTAGAGGCGTTGGTGGGCTTTCCCTTGGGCGCAGCTACTGTCATTGTCTTTTGGTGGCTTGGCAAAAGATATCCTAACAACAGACTTGTTAGAAGCACTCATCCAGTTGTTCTTCTCGCAGGTGGTATGGTTTGGGCGCCATATAATCTCAGCTATATCTGGCCTGCCATACCTATCGGCTGGTTTTCATGGATATATGTCAGGAAGCGGTATATCGCTTTCTGGGCAAAGGTCTGTTTCTCCCGACAGTCTGTCTGCTCGTATGCTCTTCTTTCGACTAACAATCAGTAGTATAACTATATTCTCTCTGCTGCTTTCTCCGCTGGTATTGCAATGTCGGCTTTGGTAATGTTCTTTGCTTTACAGTATAATGATGTCAACCTCGACTGGTGGGGAAATAGAATTCCGTTTGAGGGATGTGATGGAACCCAGTCATGTTTACTCAAGACAGTTGCTCCAGGAGATCACTTTGGGCCTCGATAGCTCTGAACAAGCTCAATGGGAGAATTGGTATCGAGATTAAAGAATGAACCCAATATTGTACTTGAATTCCGCCGATGCAACGCGGACTTGATCGCAAACAGGCGTATTGGAAGTTTAAGTGGTATAAACAAACTACACAACGTTGGCTAAAAACAAAAGAAATCATATCCGTAAATCACATCTTCTGATAATATCCCTGTACACTACAGCTCCCTTCCATCTAATAGCCACATTCATATCCAGGCGGAGGGACACAATCCGGGTTAAAACAAGACATGTCGTACCAATGCCACGGTGTATCATCTGCATCATCACGGCCTTGAGGTGCGTCGACCAGATCACAGAAAGGCTGGTTCAAGTCATGGTCTTTGTAGCCATAAACAACAGCCTGGCATCCATCAGTCTCATCGCAGCTCTGCCCGCACTCTTCAACACTTTCTGGATCACCATGTCCAATGATCTTGGCCTTTTTGCCGTTGCGATGGCCAGTATGACCGCAGTCTGCAGGGCGAGGTGGGTTGTTATGGAGTGTATAACGGAAGCAAGTTGGGTGTGGCGATGGCGGAGATGTGGTTGTTATGGAAGTGGTCGTGGTTTTGCTTACGAGAGATGTTGGCATAGATGTTGTACACGGCGTGGTGGTGGAAGATCCAGATGTGATCGTTGAAGAGGCCCACGTATTTGAAGTTCCTGAAGTACTGGTTGAAGGTTCAGAAATGGTTGTAGAAGACGTCCAAGATATTGAAGTTGCTGAGCTTTGTGAGGCGGTCGAAGACAGTGATAAAGAAGAGGTAGTTGTGTCGCATGGTGTTGTTGTGGAAGATGCTTCAGACGTGCTCCATGTAGTCGCATGAGAAGTAACCCAAGTTCCAGACGAGCTAAGAGCGGAAGAAGTACTGGCTTCGCTCAATGTCCAAGTGTTGATTGAAGATCCAGATGTTGCTGTAGAAGACGTCCACTGCGTGGAAGTTGAACCCTGTGATGTGGTTGAGACTCCAGAGGTACTCCACGTAGATGAATGGGAAGTACTCCAGGTTTCAGAAGTACTAGATGAAGTTGACATCCAAGTGCTGGTTGAAGTCCCAGATGTAGATGATGAGCATGGTGTAGACGTTGTTGAACTTTGAGAGGTAGCCCAAGACTGTGATGTGGAAGTAATAGAAGTCTCTGACGACGATGAAGTTCCGGTTGTCACTGACGAGGAAACTTGACTAGAGGTACTGGTTCCAGATGAGGTATTGGAGTTTTGTGACGTAACAGAAGTGCTTGTCTCACTTGAAGATCCATTCGTGGATATTGAAATTCTTGTCGTGGAAGTTGTGGTCTCAGTTGTTGAAATCCAGGAGCTGGTGGACGACGAACCAGAAGTAGGACGAGTCGAAGCAGTTCCTGAGGTAGTTCCTGAAGATTCTGATGTTTTTGAGGTCTCATTGGTGGTTGTGGAGGCTGTAGTGCTGTGTTGGGTGGAGGAAGTAGCCTCACTTGTAGCTGAGGTTGCTGTAGTTGAAGTCTGGGTATTTGAAGAAACCGTGGTAGAGATCCAGGTATTTGAAGAGAATGCTGTGCTGGTCTGGCTAGCTGTTGAAGAGGACTCTGATATTCCAGAAGTACTCTTGCTGGATGTGGTCTCGAATGTCTGAGTTTGAGTCGTTGTAGAGGCAGAAGTGGTAGATTTTGTGTTGGTGCTTGAAGAAGCTGTGTTGATGCTTGAAGAAGCTGTAGTGCTCTGCGTAGTAGCGGTGCTCGTTGTAGCCGGGCTACTTTGAGAGTTGGTGGAAGTCAATCCCGTTGTAATATCAGACGACTTTATAGTGCCAGAAGTCAAAGTGAGCGTGGATGTCTGTGTAGTCTCAGAGCCTGGAATGGACGTGGAGGCAGTAGAAGTCTTTACTGTTATAATAGAGACGCTAGTGTCTCTTGAGCGAGTGGAAGTGTTACTCTCTGTTGTGGTAGAGGTTCCCTTGGTAGTTGTCAAAGAGTCCTTGGACGTCTCTGAACTGGTTTCTGATGTGGAGTGAGTGCTAGTCACCGCGGTAGAGACTGTGGAAACAGAAGAAATAGTAGAACTTCCAGAAGATGTAGCTCTGGTACTGGTGAGTGTCCCATGGGAAGTAGCAGTCGAAGACTCCTCGGTGTTGGTCCAAACAGTAGATGTTGCTGTGGTCCTGGAAAGAGTGGAAGAGGTGGTGTCCGAGTTGGATTCCGGCCCATGAGATGTAACAGATCTCGCAGTTGTAGTTGAAGAAATGAGTATTGCAGTCTTGGTAGTAGTCGACTGGGTTGTAGGTACAGGATAAGTAGGAACACTATAGTCAGGTATACTGTAAGTTGGTATAGTATAAGTCGGTACAGAATGTATTGACAAAGAAGAGCTAGGCGAGCGAGGTTTGCAGGGACCGGCCTGAATGCCGGTAATGCTTGAAACAGCAAGTAAAAGAATGAGTGAGTTTGGCCAGGCCATATTGAGAGACGAATGAGTGGATGAGTGAGTAAATGAATGAACGAATGAACGAAAGACTGGTGCCAGACAACAAAACCATTCCTGTCCATCTTGAATGCTTGTATTTATATCAAAGGCTCTCTATATGACCAGGCCACTTACACCATCACCACTTCTAGAGTATATCGTCTGTCATCTCGCGTTTATCCAAATCCGGCGAACTCTCAGCCCAGACGTTTACAAGACCAACATAACCCAATAGAAACGTCATGGTCCCCTGACGCTAGAAGCCTTCTTTGCCAAACGGTCAAACGCCACGATCGACCTTTTGGTGGCGTCAACGCCTTTAACCGTCGCAACAGTCAATAGGTCTCATGGGCGAGGAATAGGTGGCTATAGACTTTACTGGCAATGCATGACGCCCAGGGCGGTCTGTGAAAGGGATCAAACGGCGCTGTATTGCCGTAGGAGTAGCGGTCCAAGGGCCTGGTTTGAAACTGCCGTGGCAGCCGTGCTGGTAAAGTCATCCGCCACTGAGTCGAGAAACAACGGTTTTGAAGGGAAAGTTTGTAACCACTCTTGCTATTCCCTTTGGTCTTATGATGCGTAGGGCTTATCAGTGTGGAGCTATGCTCGTCTTTTGTTGTGTATCTAGTGGTCACAGGATGACGATGGGCTGGGGAAGAGACGACTTTCAAGGCATGAGGCAGCCGAACAGAGTCGGACACACATATTCATGGTTCAAACAGATGCCGTCTGGTACCTGCATGATCGTGACATATCGTGACAGGCAGGGATACTCGATCCGTCCCGCCAGAACTACATGCATGATGGTACATAACGATCTGGGGAAGTAGTGACGTTGTATACCCTATCTACTTTGACGTTTTGTGTTGGCCCCGTCGTTGGAATCTAGCGAGTCTTTGTCTTTTGTTTGTGTGATAACCAAGGATCTGGCCAGAATATCCACAAACCAACGACAGACCAGCCACAGGCCAGAGAACACAATACATGGCACTTCAAAGGTATGGCCCAAGTCTGAGAGGTATGTGTAAACTAATAGTTTCTAAGCTACACTTGTTAGTTACCCCTCATCCATGTAGACTGTGCCGAGATCTCCGTCCCTCCCGCCCTCAGCGTCATCTTAGCCCATGTAAGGCGCAGACTTGGGGCGTTATAGAAACGTATATTACTGCCGTAGAGCCGCCAGTGATATATAAGTCTGTGCCTTACACGGCCTCGGTCTGGTCTAAGCTATATTCAAGCATCTTGGTGGATTTTGGCTTGACGCTCTGATATCTGTGGATGGTACATAGCACCACGGTCAACATGTAGCAACAAAATCATTGTGTATAGATATCAAGTTGGAAGTTGCATTTAAATTTCTCTGAGGGTATGCTGTAACCAGAACACTGTTGGCTGGCGGCTGGTGATCTGTGGGGAGCTGATACGAGTGGTTATGTAACAGCCTCTTATGGCACTCGTCTATAACACGATCAGTACTATGTGCTAGACGCATGAGCTCATTCAAACTGATAAATTAAAGTTGAATACCACTTTGATCGTTGCCTGCTTACTTATCTCGTCTAGAAAATTGAGTTCGTCTTTGCTGAACTCACCCACTTCGACTTCTCATCACGATATCACTCCATGTCGTTCTTCAAAGAGAGGCTACTTTGAGGTTTGAAAAAGTGCTGAAGACTTGGATAAGATTTCCCCAAGTTTGCTTGGGTTGTTTATTCTTAAAGCATGTGAGTTCATGTCCATACTGTCTAATCTAACAGAGACACTGCAGTAGGATTTGAGTCTTTCGACTTGATTTGATTGGTCATTTTCACAACATGAGTCCCATAGAAGGTAAAACCATGAGAACAAATCATTTTGCTGAACCTCAGAGTCATATCATTCTTCTTTGAACTTGGCTGATACCATGTACTTTCAACTCTTATGGTACACTGTAGGACCTCAGTACTAGTGGGAGGTTGTGTGTAGTTTAACATATGTCTTCTCTTGATAAATGCATGTACTGATCTAGGGTAAGCACATAGAGCAGAAACTTGAAGCATATTTGCTATTACACAGAATAACAAGTAACGCAATTGTAAAGAATACATCGCACTCAGTAGTTAGTTCCTCCCAGTATATACCTACATATTTTAAGAAAGTAACGCTGACGAAGTTTTCCAAGGCTATTCACAATGTACCAAGGTCATATCAAGTCTCACTACTACTGAGATCATATCGTTGAGTAGACTTATACTCCTTCCTTTATTGTAATTGTAAGCTTAATAGGAAGGTTGGGACAGGGATCGAACCTAATTCATTCCTGTAATAAAATTGTCGTATATCTGGTTTCAGCTAGATGAACCTGTGTATGATATGATGTCCTGGCAGTATATGATCATGTATCTTTTACGATGCTGGAAAAGGACATGATACGCGTCCGTTTCATCGTGGTTACGACAGCATGATTTCAAAATGTAATGTTTGTTTTGTATATCGAGACACGGTAACGCCAACATTAATCCGTCAGTCTGGGTACACTTGCAAGAGTGGAATTCACCCTGATGATCGGTACTGGATCAGGTAGACAATGTTGAAGATTTTGCATGTTATGATCACCATACACGGTAAGACATATGTCAATCATCAGGAGAGGACCATGATGTTGGAAATATGGAGTTTCGGACATGGTCTCTGCATGGTAGTGATCGGCTATAGCTAGACAATGAGCTGAAGAATGAGAACATCACAAGGCAGAAAGGGGAGAAGCCAAAATTGAGACATGTCCGGATCACGGCGGATAAGCAGAAACGACGAATAAACTAAGATGGCGAGCCATTGGCGCACAATAACAGGTCAATCACCTCGTGTCTCGTCAAGAGAGTTGATGGTATTTGACCAACACTTGAACATAAAAATGTACGGGTCTGAACAACTGACAAAAAACCGCGCATAAAAGTTCCATTCATCCAACTCTGAAAAACCGAGTCCTTTTAGTTACATGATTGGATCAACATGTTGAAGTCTGAAACCCGGGGATTGTTTTAGAGCAAGGGGTTCTCTCGGCTTGGCATGCGAGGAGAGTAAGGATCTGAGATAAACGGATGTGATGGGCAAAAGCAAAAAAGAACAAATGCATCATGTGAAATGAGGATTTGCAGAGTATTATCTTATCTCGTATGGCATGATTATACTTTGATGAGTGGAATATTAGGTAGATAGTCTTAGGCACAGCCAAGTGCTGAGCTAGAGCCTAAAAGGTGTTTGTTTTTCAAGAGTCAATCTGCTGAGACAACTGTAGGATCTGACGCAGTTTCACTTGTCTGCGTCATGTAAGCAAGTCTTTTATGCAAACATCAAGTGCGTCAAGGTGAAACCAAGGATTGGCTACAGTTCGATTGGAGGTCGAGCAGTAACAGAGGCTTAATTATGCGATTAAGGGCAGGCCAGGTCAGATTGAACGTTACACGAGAATGCTTTCTAAGGTCGCTGTGATCTACATAACAATTGGGCGTTAATTATTCGTATAGAAGCTGCCAAAGGCTAACTCGGGTAGGTCAAGGCAAAGAGTAAAATTAGAATCCGTTATCGACAATAGTGTCAGGTGCTAAAGTAGTAGACTCGTGATGCGGCTCGTATTCTCTCCCATCTTTTGCCGCCTTGAGAGGCTTGGAGCTAGGGAGGAATGCTACTGTGCCAACACCAAGACGAAAGTGGAAATGTGACGTCGAGGCGGGTCAGATTTTTATTAATTTCGATATTTTGCCATGACCGTTTTCTTTTCCATTCAACACGGACTTTTGCTATAAAAAAAAACACGGACTTTTTCGGGAGAAAGGATGGAGAAGATTGGGAGAGTGATGGGTGCATTGACATCATGTAGGGCACTGATGATAAAGCAAGGGCAAAGTATTGATGATCAGCCAGTGCAGGGTGAAAGCAATAAAGAGAAGCAATTTGTCTGCTCGCTACGGTAAAAGAAATACGATGCGCAATCAGAGAGTGACTTGCTAGTGACATGCGCCAAGAGGGCTATTCGTCTTATCGTCTCGGGGCATTTGACAATTTAATTTCGAGTTGCTTCTGCTGTATCCGTAAACCTGGACATTTCGCGATCTACAGAGTACTCCCCCCTCACTTGGGGATGGATCCTTCTTAGTCAATCCAAAACCCTGGGATTCGAGGGAGGACGGAGGATTGATTGCATGAACCAGACTCAGAGCACCTGCTGATGAGTAGCTGCTAACTTTCAGGGGTCCAGCCCTCCCTCTCGGCTAGTCCTAGGGCTCCAGGCTCCAAGCTCCAGGCTCCAAGCTTCAGGCTAGGGTAGTCCGGCATGGTCTGCGCCTCTCGTTTGGCGTTTGGTATTCTCCATCCTTTTCCATCCTGTCTAGACCTGCCCCTGCTTTCCCCATTTCCCTTATCAGCGCCATCGGATATCTTTGCCGAAGAACTTTGGTCTACTGGATCTACGGACACATTACGGCGAAAGGCTGGGGAAGAGTTGCCGTGGTTCTCGTGTTGCCCTTGACTGGAATCCAGACTGTCTTGTCTTGTTTCTTACTCCAGCCTCTCTCTGGACTTTTTCCGAAACCAGAAGCGATACGCTGACGAATGCAAGACGGTGCGTGTCAGAAGAGGGTGATCGCCAGGGACTGCTTGGCTGTGAGTGGTCTGCCGTTTAAGGGAAAGACTACCTACGTACCCGTATATCGCCAAACTCACTTCCACTCAAGTTCATCTGTGGTTACAGTATCCGTATGATGAAATCATCTGAGCGATACGAATGACAGACAACCGAGAACCATAAAAACGTCATGTGTCAATCGTTATCCCAGACCCAAGTATAGCATCTCTCTCGTTTAGCCTCTCCACAGCAGGGCAGACCACGACGGGCCACTCAATGACTCCGTGATTGATTGATTGATTGATTGATTGACAAGGGAGACATAGATAGACAGGGCCCTGTACGAATTCGTATCTGACCCAGTCGCTCTAGTTGCAGTGAGGGAGACGGGGTGACATGACCCTGCAGCCAAGATCAGTGCCGCAATCTTCATTTCGAATATACATACGGAATTACGGATACAGTCAGATGGGTGATGTAGTACCGTACCTGCAGCCACGAGGAGTAACAAATGTGGCTGAGGGCTTCTGGAAAACTGTGAGGCAACTCTCTTTCGTTTTCCATTCCTCATCACCCAAACACTCTAAATTTACACACACACAATGACGATAAACCGACATTCTGGGACCAGACGCTTCTGGACTGTGGCGGATTTTGAACAAACCGTGTCTCAGCCGCCTAATCCTCCCAATGCTCGTGTATTGTCTTGTCTTTTCTTGGCTTGGCTTGGCTTGGCTTGTCGTGTCTCGCTCGTCTCGCTCGAAACCGGAACTTTAGCATGGCAAGACAGGGGCAAGCTCGATAATCCCCCTCTAGTCTAGCGTAGTCTAGTTACTATCTTGGCGTGTCAGGGTCAAGGGTCAAGGGTCAGGGGCTGAGGCTCCTCCAGAATCCACCAAACCAGAAGCGCTGCCTCTGGAGTCTTGAGTCTCTCAGTCGTTGCCGTTAAAACATGACCGTTTCCAGTCTCTCGACTGGACGACCTCTCCTTCTCTCTCAGTTATCAATCATTGCTTCCTTTTAATACCCTTTTCTGCTTTCGGCTGCCGTTTATTGCACCCTCTTATATTATTCACTGCAAACCACTCTCGCTCAGGTATATACACCTAAAAACCAGTTCCACAGCTTACAAGTCGTCGTCAATCCATCTTTCAGACACTTCTTGATAACTGCTCGACACACTGAGACTACAAGCACGCAACAGCATACAACAGAACACATCAACAATATACACAATCACAAATTGCACAAACACGCCGCAATGTTCACAAAAACTTTCTCTGCTGCCGCCATGGCTCTCGCCTGTGCTGGCATGGTCTCTGCTCAGACCTTCACTGACTGCAACCCACTGAAGAAGAGTGAGTGAGCATCTCATATACATGACTTGCAAACCTGCTAATCCCTTAACAGCCTGTCCTCCTAACCCTGCCTTTGGTAACAACAAGGTCGAATGCGACTTTGTCAAGGGTGAATGTGACGCTTTCCACAGCATGATTGGAACCACTCTCAAGTATGACGAGCAAGGTGCTCTTTTCACCATCAACAAGGAGACCGATGCTCCTACAATTCGATCCAACGACTACCTCTTCTTTGGTCGTGTTGATGTTGTCCTTCAAGCCGCCAAGGGTAACGGTGTTGTCACCAGCATTGTTCTCCAGTCCGATGATCTCGACGAGGTACGTTTCAGCCCTCGATAAATTCATTAGCTTTATACTAATTTACATAGATTGATTATGAGTTTGTCGGAGGCGATGACGCCCAGGTCCAGTCTAACTACTTCAGCAAGGGCGACACAACCACTTACGACCGAGCAATCTACCACCCTGTTTCTGCCCCCCTTTCAACTCCCCACAAGTACTCAGTCGAGTGGACTTCCACAAAGGTCGACTGGCTCATCGACGATGTCGTTGTCCGCACTCTGAACGCTGCTGATGCCACACGACCTGGCTATGAGATGCCTCAAACACCCATGCAGGTCAAGCTTGGCACTTGGGTTGCTGGTGGCAAGAACAGCAACGAAGGCACACGAGAGTGGGCTGGAGGGTGTAAGTTGAACCATCAAGATTTGATTCACGAATGACCGACTGACATTGCATAGACACCGACTTCAAGCAGGCTCCCTTTGATGCCTACTACAGGAGCGTAACCATTGTCGACTACGCTGGAAAGGACGCCCCTGGCCTTGCCAAGAACGCCAAGGAGTACGTTTGGACCGACAAGACTGGTTCCTGGGAAAGCATCAAGGTTAAGAACACCCTTTCCGGCAACGACGACGAGGAAGAGAAGACCACCAGCACCAGCAGCGCCACCACCATTTCCAAGGCCTCCAAGACTGCTGAGCCCACCAAGACCAAGACACACGAGGCTACCGTTACCAAGGTCGAGGAGACCACTAGCGCCGTGGAGACCAAGACCAAGACTGCTGAGAAGGAGACCAAGACCGAGTCTGCTAAGGAGTCCAAGACTGAGTCCGCCAAGGAAACCAAGACCGAGTCTGTCAAGGAGACCAAGACTACCGGGGTCGCAACCACCTTTTCCACCGCTGCTGCCAGCACAAAGGCCGAGGCTGCTGCCACGGCCACTGAGGGTTCCAGTTCTGGATCTGGATCTGGATCAGACTCTGGCGCCGGTGCTGCCACAGCTACAAGCCCCGCCACTACCACTGCTGCCCCTGCAGACTCTACACCTGTCACTGTCCCTGTTAACTCAGGTTCTCGCATGGCTGGCAACCTTTTTGCTGCCGTCGCTGGCCTTATGGTCGCCCAGATCTTGATCTAAACATTCGATTCTGTTTTTACACTACAATTCTGGAGTCACTGGGCATCTAGACTTTGCATAAACTTCATACGGAGAGCGGACCATTCTAATTATCTTACTTCGAGTCGATCTTTACATGCTTGCCAAGGCAACCCAACCTTTTCATCACTCGGAAGAATTTTTGGAATGAGGGCGACTTCATGACCAAGAAAGAGAAACGGGCAGAAGAACGAAAAAACACGCTGGAAAACAACAAAAACAAATACATGGAAGAGGGCTCTTGGCAAGCAAACATTTACGTTTTTGAACAACCTAGCGTTTTTTAATGAGGACCTGCTCTCTTGTGCCCGCAGTTCTAAGCCAAGCGCCTTGGCCCAATTTGCTTTTGGGCCTTGGGGACTTGCCAAGGACGCGGGGCGACGGCGGTGGATGAGTTTGCTGTTTATACGAAAGCTTACTAGAGATGGAAATGATCGTTATGGACACGGACACGGACACGGACAGCGGAAGATACGGCTTGGATGAATTACTACTTTGATTATATATGACGCATTGCCGTCGATGGATGCTTTTTTTATGCGCACGATACCTTTTGGCGGATATGGACTTTTTTTTTTTTTTCGGATAGAGAATGAAAGCAATGAATTTGCTTAAACTACTTGGCTCCCTTTTCGTGGTGATGTTTTTTTATTATTGTGATGCAGATGGTCTTTTTCATTTCCCATCAGCTCAGATAGGCATCGTGTTTGTATGTGGCTAAGCAGCTAAGACATTGGCAATTGTGGTCGAAGGAGAGAGCACAGGGGGTAGATATCATGCGAGGGTCGTGCAACAAAGCAAGTCGTTGCTCAGGGCGAGTATCAAATGTATTGGCAATGGTACCAAAGTTCCAACAGCGCCGAGACCATGGATCAATACGGTTCAGATTGGGACGCATGTGCAATCTTGAGCTTATCTTGGATCGTAAAGCTGAGGGAAATTAAGGTGCTTGGCTCAGCGAGTAGGATGGCTTAGGTGAGAATGTCTTGTATGTGGCTTTTTTCAGGTCGAGTCAAGCTGGTGAGACATTATTGTTGTTGGTTTGAGCCGCATATTGAGACAGATCCAATTGAACGTCATGTTTAATGAGCTGATGTTTCAGTTAGACCTTGATAGTCATGGTATCGCCTGTTTGGAGATACGGCATGTTGTGGTAAGCTGACCGTTTGAGTTGACGATCCTTGATAAGGCACGCACATTCACTCGCTAGAATTAGACCGCATGGAGATAAGCGTTTGTGGAGCGGATATGCAGGTACACAAAGGTTATCACCCTCCACTAAAACACTCTCGCGGTACCCTTGTCCAGCCCTGCATGAGACCTGTGTACTCACCAAATTTGAACTGTCTAATTCAGAAGCATTATTATGGAGATTGTCACTCCCAATTAAATCATACGCCTCAAAGTCTGTTGTTAGATGGCGCCAAATTTGCAAAGCTGATCTGTTTCTAATGGCATGTATTTATGCGACTGTTTAAAGTGTGTCAAGTTGGACAGACGTCGGGCCAAACAGTCAGTTCAGCTATAGAACACATGCAAGTGAGAGATGTCATGTACAGCCAGTCTTATACAAGCGTTGCAGTGACAAATTGATAGATGGCTGATGCTTGTACTCAACATGTAAGCAACGCACCTGAAGCTAAATCTACATATCCACACTTACATAGCTTTACGAATATTCTTGAGTATATATTACACCTGCAGATCTTACCCGAGGTAAGTAAGTAGTAAACACTACATCAAAGTCGGTATTTCTGCATTTCTGTGCAATCTTCTATAACGCAGCAGTCAAGCGTTCTGTTAATATGGACGATATAATTCATCAGCGGTGGATAACGAGACTAACCCATGAATGAAGTGAGGGGTCGTTGATCGGCGAGGACTCATCTTTCAACAGAGCAAGAAAGCCTTCACCAATCCATATAAACACTGTTATAACGTCCTCTTTTCTCTGACTAGATAACCGAAATATTGAGTATACTACTCGGAATATCAATTTCAGATCAACACCATGTCATCTCGAACATCATCGTTCATCCTCCCCAACTCAACACGGTGCCGAATCATCGATCGCTTCAGTGACTTACCCGGCGATGCAGGAGTTGAAGAAGACGAGGATGGTAAAATTCCTTTCTGGCCACTTCTAAAGCATCTTCTTGATGCCCCCATTTCAAACGTCACGCAGCTTATAGACCGGTTGCAAACAATTGCAGCAAATGCAGAGTCATGCCAGGACAATGACTACGGGTTTCTAAAACGTTTTCTCCAAGGCCAAGATCAATCCAAGATGCTTGAAATTGTTTGGCCCAAGATCCGCGACATTGCTCTTGCGCTGCCGATTTATTTTCCTGACGGTCAGCTTGAGCTTCTTCGGCCTGGACTTGCACTTCATCTGGGTCGTGGCCAAGTGGCTTGTCTTGTGGTGCATCAGTTCATATGCTCGTCAATACCTCAGAGGAATGACGAGAGCTACCAGGATTTGAGCATATGGTATTCATCCGAGCAGCGACATCCTACTGCTGTGCAGATGTATCTCGAAGCTCTGTTGACATACTTTGAGAGCCTACCTGAGGCACGAGCCCTGCTACAGGACCACCAATCTACATCCAAGAGAAGTCATGACACCATCACATATGAGATTCACTCAGGCGAGCAAGCGTCGCTTGCAGACGTGAAGTTAGCATCAGTGATGGTGTGCTATCTAGACTCCCACACGTCGCATACGCACAAACCTGAGGTCCAGGGAAAAGGAGGAGCTGTAGTCGTATCTGCAAACAAGATTATTGGCTTTGGTCAATCCGCCACGCAAGAGGAGATATTTGTCGGCATCGCCCCTGAGGCGTACCCCGTCGTGCTGGTGGCGCCCCATTTGACACGCAGCACAGTCATTACTGTCTCTGGCGCAAGAGCAATGGTCGATATGAAGGGTCAACGGCGTGAAATCGAATGGACGATAAGGCCCTCTCCCTCTTTCAGTAAGGATATGGCAAGCTGGAAGTCTCTTTGGCAAGGGGGACGTCTCGTATTCATGGACGCGCTGGAGATGGACATGTTTGAGCAAACACCTGGTGGAGGTCTTCCTGATTTATATCCCGAGAACATCGATCAGGAGATCAGCAAAGCAACCACCGGCTTTGCTTCTTACAAAGGTGACTCTATCTTCACTGGTCTCTGGGGCTGCGGTGCCTTCGGTGGTGATCCAGGGGTAAAGTTGATGGTGTTATGGCTCGCAGCTGGGGCAGCAAACATTAAGCTGAACTTGATGCTTGGACCTGGAGAACATAAACTCGGACAGAAGCTTGAAGAGGTAGTCACGTCTTGTGGCGGCTTAGCTGCTGATGAAGTGCGAGAGTTGCTGTTGAAGACTCCTCGAGAAATTCGACGTGAAGAGATTCTTGAGTGGATTGCGGTAGCGGCGTCAGGGGCTCGTCGTACGATGCGGTGAGGTGCAAGAAGAGGATGGGTTATGAAGTGTGAGGGTAGAGAGAAAGATGTTCATTTAAAATCTATTGATCAGGACCAAACTTGAATACATGGCCTGGTGTCACCTGAGACATTTGAAGCTCGCGTGAAGAGGGTTCCCGCGTATGATCCTAGTTATAAGAGATATCCGCGTATGATCCCAGATATAAGAGACATCCGCGTATAATCCCAGTTTCCGATTTTGAGGGGGTCACAGAAGTGGTCCTGAGCTTTATTAGCGCTCTGAATAGTTTCACTGAAACGTTATCCTTGTGACTCCGTATTCACAGCATAGAGATTCGACTAGGAAGACCATGATGTCACCATTTATAGAAAAACATCTAGAAGCAATCGCAGCACTGTCTTTTCCCCGAGGCCATTGAGTATATGAGTATCAACCAAAACTTATTTTCCTAAGTATAGTTAAGAATCGAAGATTGAATAACAGATGGGACTCGCAGCAGTCATGAAGTTGTTCGAAGGGTCCTCATTGAGGAGAGCGCCGATCTTGTATTGATACGGAAGTGTCCCGGAAACATGTAACATGCCTAGCCTGGCCTGTCACTCAATCTTGAATATTAGTCCACCTATGAGAGACATGCCGCTATGAATATGTTTGTTCGTGAAGTGGGCATTCTTGTCAAAACATTTACGGGGTATGCCCGAGTGACATCGCGGCATCTCGTAGTCAGCCCAATTAGTAGCGTTTCACTATATGCTTGAGTTATGCTCCCGCCAATTTCTCGGACGATAGTGATGCAACTTTATTGGACTCGTGTGTCACGTTTATAGCGATAGAGAATTCTAGAATGTTTATCCTGATAGTAGTTATAATACAGATGTGTAGGTCGAGGATGACCTATTTCCTTGTTAACATTTCACGTGGTCTACTCAAGTATGTCACTCTTGGTGCATCACACGTTTAGGCTTCTTTAAGCTTCTATTCAGAGTTCTATTTTAGTAGAAGCTTAAGTGCAAGCCAAGAACAATATCTAATTGCCAAGTCTGGCGATTCGAGGCACCAAATTTCAAGACGCCTCCGTGTGGCCCGGCCTAGACCCCACTCCTGCTCCGGTATGCGGGGTCCCATTCCGTTTGGCGTCGGAGAATTATCCCATTCGTGTAAGCATGTTTCGGACCCTGGAAAACACTTACACCAACATGTCACCAGCAGCTGTGAATCGTCATCTTTGATTCAGGGATGTTGAATACTTGATGGATGAGCACGACATGGCATGTATTTATCACGATGACTTTACATATAAGTAGAGGTTCATAACCGCTTGTCAACAACCTTCTTTTCTCCTCATCCTTCACATCTCTTTCTTTCCAACTTTATTCAATCGTTACCCTGGACTGGCTCCAGCTTCCACTCTTTTCACCACCTACTTCACATTCATATATACATATACATAACCACCACAAATCGTCAAGATGAAGTTCCTCGGTCTCCTCAATCTCGCTGCCCTGGCCAGCGCCGTTCCCACTCCTACTGTCCAGGAGGCTGGAAAGACTCTTGGAAAGCGAGCTGCCATCACCGATGCCGCCAACATTGGCTACGCAACAGAGAACGGCGGGACCACGGGTGGAGCCGGTGGTTCTACTACAACTGTCTCCTCCCTCGCTGAATTCAGCAAGGCCGCAGAGTCGGATGAGAAGCAGGTTATCTATGTAAAGGGCAAGATCACCGGCAACAACAAGATCCGCGTGGGCTCTGACAAGACCATCGTCGGTGCTACTGGTGCCTCGCTCGAGAACATTGGTCTTTACATCAACAAGCAGAAGAACGTTATTGTTCGCAACCTTGCCATCAAGGATGTTGTTGCTGCCAACGGCGACGCTATTGGTATCCAGAAGTCCACCAACGTCTGGGTCGACCACTGCGAGCTGTCCTCCGACCTCTCCAAGGACAAGGACTACTTTGACGGTCTTCTCGACGTCACCCACGCATCTGACTGGGTCACTGTCTCCAACACCTACCTCCACGACCACCACAAGGCCTCTCTTGTTGGCCACTCGGACAACAATGGCGACGAGGACACGGGTGCTCTGCACGTCACCTACGCCAACAACCACTGGGCTAGCATCGGTTCCCGCGCCCCCTCTGTCCGCTTCGGTACCGTCCACGTCTTCAACAACTACTACGAGGATATCAGCGTCACCGGAGTCAACTCTCGCATGGGCGCCGAGGTCCTTGTTGAGTCTTCTGCTTTTGAGAACGCCAAGAAGGCTCTTATCTCCAAGGATTCGAAACAAACTGGCTCTATCTCTGTCAACGACGTCAACCTCGGCGGCTCTACAAACGATGCTCCTAAGGGTTCTATCTCCAAGGCTGATATCCCTTACAAGTACTCCCTTGTCGGCTCCTCCAAGGTCAAGTCTGCTGTTGTTGGTGTTGCTGGCAGCACTCTTAAGCTGTAAACAGTGGCATGCTGTTTATCCCAACTGCCATTTATCCTCAAAGACGATTGGTGAACTTGGTGTCGCCTTGATACCGATGTATATAATTTAGAAGGAACATAAATAATCAAATGATTGATTATAGGCCTCGCCTCTGACTTCATGATTGTGTGACGAGGTATACCTAACCAAGATGCTTTGTATTTCAGTCGCAAATTCGACACCAGATTCATTGCGCATTTAATGTCCACACGAATTTCGAGCCCTGTCAATCACTAAAATGAGCTGTACCTTCCCTAAAGACAAAACATGAACATCAAAGGCAAGTGCACAGCTGTAAGCTCAAGGATCACCATTTGGGGCCTGTAGGGAAGGCGCGCCTTCCGTCACACGTTGCGCAACAAAGCGGGAGATACCGAACGAGAGAATGCTACCCTTAGCTTCCCAATCTCCTACCTCTCACGATAGACATCGAGAGAGGATGAAGCCGAGTCACATCAAATCCAATACCGCCAGCCATGACTGAAACATCAGTGGCAGTCACGACTTCACAGGCTGCGCCGTCACAAATTCCTCGCGAGATTCAGCTGCGATACGAAGTAGCAGCTTCAACCTTCAAACTCCTTTGTGAGATAAAGAGAAGCCCATCTGCGTCTGATATCCTCAGAAGAGCTTGTTCTGCCACCGAGTTCGGTTCGTTCCCGATCAACAAGGGCGAGGCTGCCTTCTTTCGAGCAATCAATGACAACACTGGCATCCCCTATCAAGTGAAAGAATTCATTTCTCAGCCATGGCACAAAGTCTTTCTTCTTGTTCAAGTCGATCTTCTGAAATCGGGTTGGCCCAACAAGCTATCCGGGCCCGCTCGACAGAATATCCACAAAGAACTTGGCCGGATGTACAAACTCCTCGATCGAGTGCTGAGATGTCTAGTTGACATACTTGGAGAGAAGGGTGACGGAAAAGGGGTTCGAACAGCTCTGGACGTACTGAGGAGTGTCAAGGCCGGGGTTTGGGAGAAAAGCGACAACCAGCTCTTGCAAGTTGAGGGTATTGGCCAAATCAATAGAGACAAGCTCATTAGAGCCAACATCAAGAGCATCAAGCAGTTGGCCGCACTTGAGTTCTACCACATCGAGCGTATCCTCAGTCGAAACCCGCCCTATGGCCAATCAATACTACACAAAGTGTCTGGGTTTCCTGCTCTCACGCTCGATTTTGAGATCATCAGCCAATACACTCCTGACACTACAGCAACCTCGCAAGCCTCATCGTCCCAATGTGAGACCAATCAACCTACTATCAACACATCACCAGCCAGCCAATCACTTTGGATTGCTCGTGCTGTTCTCGGGTTTACGAATGAGAAAATACCCCATTGGCAAGCCCGTACACCATGGCTCACATTGGTGGTCGAGGGAGCTGATGGACGACTTATCTGGTTCTGGCGGGGAAGCGCCAAAAAGTTGGTCAACGAGAAGGAAATAGTGATTGGTTTGAGTGCAAAGAGTAATGAGCAATTGAAGGTTGTATTCGCATGTGAGGAGATTGTCGGGACTATGATAGAGATGTACGTTCGGGTATTAGCAAAAGGTATGTAACCTTGAGTTGAGGCCATGTGCTAATCATATATGCGAGATGAGCGGAGGCTTTTGCTAGATATAATATCCGTATAGAATTAAATCATCTGCTCCTGTCTTCACCATTGCCTGGTCCTTAGACGATTAGCATATGAGTGCGCGTGTACCATGTGATCCTTATGAGACTTCGTTCTTCTGAATTCAACAAGCAATGATCAAGGTACCTTATGCACAATTGTATTATGACGGAGCAATTATGCCCCCGGCAGTAGCGTCGGCGAAGCGGGTTGATATGTCATCACAAAGCCAAGAAAACTGAGGGTTGTCAATAACAACTGCCAACACAGGGCTTGTCAGTGCATTGAGAACGATCGTCATTCGGCTAGCATCCAGACTATTCATCACCAGCAAAGCCACCACCACTGTTTTAGTTAGGGAATATCACTGCTTAGCTACGGATTGACTTTTTCAAGCTTGCAACCACTTTAAGATTAATCACTTAAATTGGTATGATGAAATAATAAGATGTGTATTAAATGTTTTTACGGGCTACAAGCGTGCATGTAGTACAGGCTAAGTTGCGTCAACATCGTCACCGTTGTTGGCGCGATAAGATAGCCCGTCGCCCGGTCAACGACCGTTCCTTCATAAACAGTGCAACGGCCCGGTCTAACCTGAGTAACCGTGCCTTTTACTTGGAGCTAGACGACCTACTACTTACTGCCTTGTTAGCCCCCAGCTCTTCTACTTCACCTCATCTCTTATTTCCCCTGCAATGGCATAGCATCAGTCTGCAGTCTTTGTTGGCTTTTATCCTCACCAGTCGGCGTGGGACTTGTTTTTGTTTATTGCCGTTTTTTATTTCACCTCTTCATTTCTACTCGAAACTACTTCAACAGTACGAGCTACGAGCGAGTGAGTACTACAAAGGAGCTGTCATATCAAGCACGGCCACCATGAATCCAACCGACGTCAACAGCTTCGAAGCGCCTCGAAGACCGCGACCAAAGTCAACCATCTTCGAAGGCTTCAGGCATCGCCGTCAAGCATCCACCGATATACATTCCACGCATAGCCCTTACGATGGCCCTGTCTCTCCCATACAACCTAAGATCATGGCCTTTGAGAACTATTCCAATCCAGGCGCTTTGGCAGAACTACAATACAACCAGCAAGAGTCTTCAGCCCGCTTCCCCCGACAACACGACCGGGGACGATCACAGTCACCGATCAAGAGCAGCTTTGGAAATTTCACTCTCGTAACAGCACCGGGCAAAGATTCCAAGGGGACCAAGTCTCGAGATCCTTCTCCTACGAAACCGAAAAGGCCCAAGTCGACAACGAACCTCGCTGGACTGCTCAGGCCAAAGACACTGCGGAACTTGGGTAAATTTGGATCAGATGACAACGTCAATTCACCCAAGGACAAGGAAAACAGAACACCCGAGGAAACCGTGATGGGACCCCCACCACCTCCCATATACTCTCAATTTGCATCTAGACCGCTTTTCCAACAGTCGCAGAGTGGACGTAGGAGTGTGGACGAAGCAAGACCACCGGCTCTGGAACTTCACACAAGCAACCACGTAGCTGCAAAGGAGCGGCCAAAGTCATATCACCCGATGCTTGGTAGGATGGAGCCACCACCATCGCCTACCAAGGCACGGGCTTCCAATGAATCCAGAAAAGGATCAAAAGACTCGACCGAGGTGAAGAGCAAAAGCGGTCGGGGTAAAGTCTTGAGCGTCTTTACTACATTCAACCACAGCCGATCCAAGTCAACTTCGGTTGTTCCTGAACCAACAGAACCAGTGCTTGACCCTAAAGACATCGATAAGCACCTTGAGGCCATGCTGGACCGCCGAAACATCCCAGAGAACCAGAGATACAAAATGAGAAACCTGAGCGACACCATCAAAATGGAATTCATACGCCAGGATTGGGCCGAGTCAAGAGGCTCCCGATCAGATAGGCCCTGCTCAACTGATAGCGTCGACAGTGGCATGATTATCGAAACTGCCACACAAAACGAGGAGAAGTCAAAGCGATCGCGAGGCAAGAGCTTCACCCTTTCAAGAGGAAGGAAGGAAACCAAGGAGCCCAGCTCACCCATAAAGAAGTCAAAGGGTGAGGGAACTCTTGGACGTCATTTCAGAAGCAAATCTACGGACAGCGTCATCAGTGTAGGCCCCCCTGGATCGAGCGGTTCAGTCTCCAACTCTAGTATTCTCTCCAAGATGAAACTCAACCAAGGACCTGGCGATTATGTGGCGTATCTTAGAAAGGTTCAGAAACCACAATCAGTCGAGGTTGGGAAGGTTCATAAACTTCGACTGCTCCTGAGAAACGAGACAGTTGCATGGATTGAAGAATTTATTCAGCTGGGCGGCATGAAAGAGATTGTAGGCCTCCTCAACCGCATCATGGAGGTTGAATGGAGGTAAGTCGAGAACAAATTGTGTTTCGCGTCACTGTACTAACAACTGTTAGGGAGGAACATGAAGATGCGCTGTTGCACGAGAATCTTCTCTGTCTCAAGGCATTGTCGACCACCGCTCGCGCCATGCAGTACATCCACACAATCCAAGCTGATCTATTCCCCAAGCTCCTTCACATGCTCTTCGACCCAGAGAAGAAGGGTCCTAGCGAGTTCACCACCCGCAACATCATCACGTCTGTCTTGTTCACGTATATTGAGTCTGCCGCTCCCACTGAACGCGTCACACGGGCTCAGAGCATCCTCTCGCACCTGAGGGATCCTGAGCCAAAGGAGGATCAACGCCCGCTGCCATTTGTCTTGGAGATGAGACAGGAGAGGCCATACCGCGTTTGGAACAAGGAGGTCGTTAGTGTCACTAAAGAAGTGTTCTGGATCTTCCTTCACAACGTCAACGTTGTATCTCTTCCTTCAGAACGACCTTCGAGTGCCGATCATACCCCCGGCCCGTACACCTACATGCTTCGACACTTTCCTCAAGAACGCCCCCCAGTCCCCGCGGCGCCGTATGTGGGTGGAGTCGAATGGGATGCGACCAACTATCTTGCTTCTCACCTTGATCTTATGAATGCTATCCTGGCTTGTACGCCTACGAGGGAGGAGCGCAACATTCTCCGCGCGCAGTTCCAAATTTCGGGATGGGAGCGATGCTTAGGCGGTAGCCTTCGACTCTGTAAAGAGAAGTTTTATGGAAGCGTCCATGACGGCCTTCGAACATGGGTGGGAGCAGCATTTGAGGATGGCTGGGAGGTCAAGGATGTGCGTTACGGGCCGCCCCCAGACGCTCGGGCTTCCCCAAAGAAAAATGGTGGACAAAAGAAACCAGTCGAGGCGGCGCCAAAGATTGAGATACCGAGACTTGATTTTGGGTTGGATAAGCCTTCTACTCCAAGTAAGGTCAGGGATGCGTGGCTGTGACGAGTTGGCACATGTTAGACCGGCATTATCTTCATGTTTCTTCTTGTATGTATTTCCTTATTGGTCTGGGAGCTAGGGTTGATTGTTGGTTGTTTGGTAGTCATGGTAGAGACCCTACTCTGATGATGGCATGTTAATGAACTGATGACACAAAACCGTATTAAGGACCCATGCATACCCAAGTTGCTTGATGTGAACTGTTCTCACACCTGACGTAGTCTCAATTTTATGTCATGTCTAGGTTCAACCAGCCATTGTGGGTACCCTGCCGATAGTCTCTTGTAACTATTGGTGAAGGCAGAAAGTTCACTCCCATCCCATCCGACTTCAGTAACATCTTTCGGCATCAGAAGCCCCTTAGAGACTACTTCGATGAAGTTTGAAGGACTCGTAGACCGTTGCTCCCTTGATAACGTCCTCCTTAACCTTGTCATCAGCTGCTGTCAGTTTGGGCAGCAATTCAAGAACCGCAAAAATCTTATCCTGAGGGATGATGACTACTCCGTTGATTGGATCGCTAAATGCTAGGTCGCCAGGGCATACACGGGTTCCATCGATGTCAAGAGGTACCTGAATGGCCCAGGGTACGCTTCCTCCACCGACTCCAACTGTGGACAGCCCTCGTGCCCAAATCTGCATTCTCTTGGTTCAGCTGGATCAAAGAGCAGGGTACATAACACTCACCGGTAGGGAAGTACTCTTTAGCTCCTGTATATCTCTTGCCCGGCCGGCCACAACAATGCCCTTGGCTTGGCACACTTTCATGCGGACTGCCATGATACCTCCACAGACGGCATTCTTTTGGCCCTCTGGCTGCTTGAGAACAACGATGGTTCCCGCCTGCGTTAAATCCGCCCAATGTGTTCCGTCAGGGATGTTCCTTTGTATTTCCGGAAGATCCTGCCCCTTGGCAGCGAACAGAACTGTCGAAACTGGTGCGACAGTTACCGAAGTTGCACCACCTTCAGGAGAACTGTACAGGTTCATATCGGCCACGAAGCCGGCGCCGGGAACCTTTAGCTTCAGCAATGCATCCGAGATATCGCAAGCCGAATACTGCCGCAGCTCGGTCAGGTCGTTGGCTTGATAACTCATGCTGATTGCGTCCGAGAGCTAAAAGTTTAGCGAGGAGTAGTAAGTCGGTGAGCAAGGTCTATCGAATAGTTGGTGATTTGAAGAGTAAAATCCTCCTCCTTGACGTTGTAAGTGCATACGGAACTGGCTTAGACTTCGCCGGTAATCACTCGAGGTTCAAGGTTGTAGTGGAACTTAGAACTCCATGACTCCGGAGCCTCCCATCGAGCCGGACATACAGTCCAATCAGAGTCATTACCAGCACATGCTTGAATGCACAACCTCGGTGGGGGGAAGACAGGGAGGAGGCCATCCGAAGCCAATCACGGATTTGTCAGGATTCTGCCCTGGACAGTTTGGAAGCCAACGAAGAACCGTCCCTGAGGGAACCATAAAGAAATGGCCGCCTTGGCCCAGAGGACAGAAAAGTTTAGGCAACTTTGGTACAACTATCCTGGTATTTTGTCTAATGCATTTTTATCCTTGAGCCTAGACGGTCAGGCCTTTACACCTGCTTGGCCATCCCACATTTGCGGCTGCAGCTGTGAAGCTAGTGACGGAGATAGATTAGAAGCCCCAGCGGAGAAACGCTGACATGACGTCTCTTTGTTGACTCTTTTCTCTTTCGATACTCTTTTGAGATTTGGAACCGAAGGTTTGTTGTTGTCAGCACATGACGCAAGACTGACTATCAATTCTTATCCCGGTATTCGTCTATCAATCTATCAGTGACGATGCTCAGATTTCGAAAGAAATGACACGTCTTGTGACATGGGCCACGATGCAAGAGGGGTCAAAGTATGCATACGGTACTGAAGCGCAACGGCATTTCTCATGATCGTCATTGGTGGCCAATTCGTCTTGGACCTTGGAGTTTGAGTACCTGCCGAGCCATGATGAGATATTGCTGCAGTCCGGGGAGGTTGGTGTTTCAGGAAGGATAGGATACGACTGAAACCTTGGTGGTGAACCATGAAGGAGGAAGGTGGGGATTTACCAGCTGCCGGCTGGCCTTACCACGTACTTAGTTGATAGGGAAAAATCTGAGAAAGTGGCAGATGGCATGACTACGGGTAGGTGCCATTGACTCGAGTCTGGCAGACAGGAGAATGCTTACCTCAATAGCTAACTGATATTGGGTAGAATTCAATGGTTGATGGCATTAAGGATACATGTGTTAGATCGCTACATCCCCAGTGCAGCATCTGTTATGACGATCTGATATGGCGTCTCTCATACGGGGTACAACACCCAAGCTATCCATGTTATCTTCAGCTTTTCACATAGTACCTTGGTCGTATGCGTGTTGTATACCAACTCACTAGAACCCGTAGTTAACCGATTTATCGACTCAAAATAGATAGACACTCTGGGGTTCGACAGTTCATGGTATGGCTGGTGCCCCATAGCCAAGATTGACCATGACGAAAATGTTACCCTGATGATGTACTAGGTAGCAATGTCAAACAAAAATTAATAAATGATACCAGAACCGTGGTACGCATAAATAACCAAACCAACACACCTTCTTTCCGTCAAGATCAGCTGTTTATGACCGTTCCTAGACGTATAGTTCGCGGACATGAGAGCAGCTAGCATGGTTAAGGTCTAATTGAGTCCCAAACCGTGTTAGTCTGGTTGCTGGGCCTTTGCCAGGCATAAGTGAGAGGGAAAGTCCTCCAAACAGCTCAAGACAAGTATTAATTGGTGTTGGCTTCTTCAGGAGGGGTTGTTGCGCGAAGCTGGCCATGGATGCAATAGGTCGGTCCACCAAGAGACCCGGTTCATCCCTGTCCCAAGACTAATATAGATCAAAACTTGGGGGTTGAGGCTTGAGCTCTGTAGAATGAAATGTCATATCCTTCACAGGACTACGTAGTAATGCATGGGTTTATGTGAAACACAAGCCTAAGTTTTGACAACTTGAGTTGTATAGTATAACTCTTCGTTTCATAGAGAGCACATTATTAAGTCACCATGATCTTTGTCCTGATTATGTGTAGCAACTCTCTCGTTGTAACCCTTGCCAATATACCAAGCGTTGGATCAAATGCAGCTAAATAATGCATACCATCGCGACTTACTTGGCGTGTGAGCGGGACTCTTGATACCCCTCTTTATATTCATCATGATTCGTGGCTGGAACGCTCGATGTGCGTCGGATTCAGCGAGGAGACACGTGCCTTCGCATATAACATCGTCAGCCGTTTGTTTAGGCTGGCCTAGGTTGAGGTCGATTTGTGGATGCTAGCCCCGGGGCCTTGCAAAGATGGGTCCTACTCATTCCCTAGCTTTCGCTAAACACGTCGTGTGATAGAATTGACGTTAATAGCCCACCTGGAGAGAATTCCTCCCTGTGGACTGTAAAATGTATAATTTAAAAGGCAAGGTTATGAGGCATAAGATGTCCAATCCGTGCTCATAATTAGTTAATACTTACTATGTACTTGCTAATCCCTGGTTTGGCCTTTATGGTCGGCGTCAGATGATCGACCTGAGCTGCCAGATCTTGGTTGATGGTGGAGGCAAATGGTATGAGAGGGGAGGGGTCCTTTTGGGTCTTGGGAGACGATCCTCAGAGCTGACTTGTTCAGGGTTGTGACAAGAACAGCTTTTCCAACAGGGATTAGAGAAGCTCAACGTCAGGGACCCATGAAGGAGGTAGCAGAAGACTTGTGGAAATATTCGGCCAGGCTTCTCCCAAAAAGGGGCAGTGATTGCATCGTTCGTAGTTGCTACCTACCTACCTATATTCTATTGATTTGCGGTTTTAAGACAAGATGCAGTTGGAGAAACAGCACGTGGTGGAGTGTTTCGGTGGACATTCGTCTCCGGCCAATCACAGTTACGGCATGTCACCTAGATGATAGCCCCAAGGTAACCCCAGCTCACCTTTAACGTGAACAGGCAGTCTTTCGTCCAGATCATCCGCGCGGCTCGGCCCAAAAAAGACGATCCGCAGTGCAGCGCCCAACTTTTGCATCTCCAAGTCCAAGCTACCTAACGCTGCTTGCTCCATCCACTGAAACATTGGGCGAGCGACTGGACGATCAAGGCAACTTTTTATTTGCTTTTTGCCTATCCGTCCATCTCCATACGCCCACGCGGTTGATACTGTGCGTTCATCTTATATCACACCATTGCATTACTATCGTGCTCTACCGTGATTGCTTTGAGACGTTGGAACCAACGCCCACAAATCAAACGACATCGCGACGTCCGCAAATTCGATCAAATCGCCGCTTCCCCCACCTCGTTACGGCATCGCTCCCAGCCACCAGCCACCTGGGTTCGTTTCGCTCCGTTCCGTTCAGTCAAGCTTTGCTCCCGTTTCTCCTCCTGCTCTGCCTCCCTCCTCGCCTCTCACTTTAGGTACAGCAAGCATCCTTGGCTTGGCTCGGCTACCGTTGTAGCATCTCTCGTCTCGTCCCCTAGTTCATCCTGTTCCTGTATCTGTACCTGTACCTGTACCTGTGCCTGTATCCTTGGCCTCGGGTCATCTACAATCACAATCATCCCTGGCTGGCTTGGAAGTTTGGCTTTAGCTTTGACTTTTGCCTCTCCTCTTTCTAACCTTGGACCTTAGCCAGACTTTCTCGTCCGTCCGTTCACTCGCCCGCTCGCAAAACGGAACAGACTCCAAAACGACCCACCCCCCACCACGGCACCACCAGGCCCCAAGACCCAAGACCCAAGACAAGACAAGGCCAAAGGCCAACCCGGCCGCAGCCCAGAGCCACCCGCTCCAAGATCTCGGAGCTACTAAAAAGCTGCCTGCACGTCCTGAACCTGCCGGTACGGAGCCTGGAGCCATTTGCCCACGAGCTAGGGTCGCTTGAACCCTGTACGCAACAATGTCGATAAAGTAAGCCTCTTTCGCGAGCCTCTTCTTTAAATCACTTTCTTTAAGCTTTTCAATCTTCCGTCTTATTTATCCTGACCTTACCTTCTTGGTCCCTGGTTCACTCGCCCGCTCAGTCTTGATAGACTGTCACTCCTGTGGTCATCTGCTTCGTGCCCATACCAATCTCTCCGTTCCCGTTTCTCTTCCCGTGCCCGTTTCCGTTTCCTCACTCCGTCGCCTCCCCGTCGCCTTCCTCCGTCTTCTCCGCCCTGTCCCTTCCGTCCACGGCGGCCGCGGCACAGTCCGTCCGTTGACTGCCCCGCCACCTTCGGCCCATGGAGTCATGGACCCCGCCTTATAATGGACAATCCTCATGACTATCTTATTACGAGCCGTCCTCCTTCGCGGCCCGTCGATCCTGACAATGCCGATAGCTGGGTTATGCTCAATCAGGGCGGCTTCGTCAAGCTTGGCAATGAACGCATCTTGATGAAGCTCGAATCGAGAATCTCATGCGACCTGTCTGTGCCCCAGGAGCTGAGAGCACGATGTGCCTCATTTCAACGGAAGAGTGATAAGGGCACTCTTTTCCTCACAAACAAACGAGTAAGTTATTATCCAAGTCGTATCTAGATATCGTACTGACGCCTCAGATCGTATACCTCCCACTAAAACCAACACAAGAACCAAAGTTTGAATCGTTCAGTGCTCCAATTCTTAAGTTTCAAGATTCCACCACTTCATCTTCAATGTGGTGGGGATGGGTTTGGAAGTCAGACTGTATCCCTGTTTCTGGAGGTGGCATTCCTCCAGATATTCCTCGACTTGAGGTCAAGTTTACCTTTTCAGATGGGGGCATGATGGATTTCAACGAAGCATATATCAGGCTGCGGGAACGCCTTTATCAGTACCAAGAGATGCGCCGCGAGATGGGTCCAGGTGCTGATGTTCCTGACGAACCTTTACCCGCCTATGAAGCTTCTTCTGAGCCACTAGCACCCACAACAACTTCGACGGATGTCCGTCCCAATCGCTCGGAGAGCGCTGCTAGTCGAAGGGCACCAGAGGAGCCACCACCAGGCTATGATGAAGCACAGGCACAACAGTTAAATATTCGATTGGAGGATCACATTCGAGGCGAGATTGATAGGGGAGCACACGAAAATGATGATTAACGGCCGCATTGGACCACGCCAATGAATTCGGGTGGTTATGTTACAGATACCAAGACTTGAGCACTGCATTCATGAACTCGTTATCGATATAGTGTCTTTTATTGTTTGTTGAGTTTATATGTCGCAAACGAGGTGTTGAAATCATGACAACCAAAAATTTGTGTTTTCTGCGTCCGTACATATGTCAAAACCCAAGATTTAGCGTTTTCATGCCGCAATTGAAAGGAAAAAAGTATATATCTTTCCTTGTTACCTTCATGACTAGAAGTTTTGCGGCTTAAGTTCGGATCTTTCCCACTTGTCGGAAACCTGGAAGACGCTCGGGTCATGTAGAGATCACGTGGCTTCGAATGACAAAGCCGGTTCGATACAGCCAATCAAATTGCCTCAATTCCGGATCAGTTTTCATTTCGTGACCTTGGCCGAGAGCTTCCGACCTCTTACGATTAGGAACGACGAATCGACGAACGACACCTCAATCGAAACCACCACTCGCCGTTGTGAATTTTCCGCTGTCGCAATGGGTATCTGGGACGCTTTCACCGATATTGTCGAGGCTGTGACGCCATGGAGCGTTGTTGAGGCCGAGGCCCCTGCTGAGGACACTCAGGTACGGGATTTTTAGCAAGGCATTTTTTGTCATCGGCTCTGTCATCGATCAATTGCGATACGATTTTGTCGAGAGCGCATTCAATGGCTTGCGGGTTTGATTGGTCAAACGCTGACAGGTAGCAGGAGGAGAACGAGTCCAACACTGAGTCCAAGGACGAGCCCGAGGAGGAGGAGGAGGAAGAAGAGGAAGAAGAGGAGGAAGAGGATGACGAGGAGGAGCTCGTTGACCAGAAGGAGACCCTCGAGGAAGGTTCGTCAACCATACACACCTAAGCTCAGTTCCGACCGCCACGAGTGATTTAACCACTACTTCACGCCTGGGCGCGATAATAACCCGCAACACTTGCTAACTTATCGACAGAGTGCAAGAACTCTCCCCAATGTGCCCCCGCCAAGCACCACTTCGATGAGTGCGTCGAGCGCGTTCAGCAGCAGGAGAGCGAGGGTGGCGCCAAGGAGGACTGTGTCGAGGAGTGTATGTCTACCCGACCCAACTGCGTCATGGATCTTCAAGGACCTTGACTACTCCGCCAGCTTTAACAAATGCTAATATTTTTACAGTCTTCCACCTTGCCCACTGCGCGACCGCCTGTGCCGCTCCCAAGCTCTGGTCCCAGCTTAAGTAAATTATCGATATCACTGGGTTATCGGTTCCCACGACGACGGGATGGCTACATACACGTCGAAAAGATGCCTAAAGCCGGAGCCGGGCAAAGACGTCTCTTGAGGGCTTTTCTCTTGTACGATTGCTCGTCTATTGGGTGTCAAGTCGTCCAGAAGACATTTCTGATGACGGCTCTTTCTGTACCATACGCTCCAATGCCTGAATAGATCTCTTGCACACTATACCTAGACCATTGATTGACATTACGACATGCTTGAATTGTTAGGGAGAGTGCCCATGTCCTTCGCCACTGCTGATCGTGATGTGTTGAAGAACCATGAACCTACAGAACCGGATTCTTTCCAGCTCATCCATTTCTCCAAGTCCATGTTCGACGAGCCGCAAAAGATCCGGAACATTCGTCTAGCCGATCTACGCCTGATACGCTGCATGTTGTTGGCAAAGATGCAGCTCTGCGGCGTCCCAGTTGGTATGCTTTACGGTTGTACACGCTGGTATAAGAGCGATACATATAGGGCATGTGACACCGAGGCGCGGACCAAGCGAAAAAGAGCAGATTGGCGGATATCGGAATCGCGGCACACACACTTCGTGTTGGTTGTTTCGAGCGGCGTAGGAGCCAGAGCGACATGGGTATCTGGATAGAGGCATCTACAGGGTTCAACCTGTGACTTGCTCATCATGGATGGTTTTGCGAGATGTTGGTCGAACAACCATGTTCTCATCAGCCTCGATCGTATCACCCGTTTGGGCCGGACGAATCCACAATTCATAACAAATATGATACTACGAGATACAAATATGGATGAATTACATACAGGCGGAGTGCTAGTAAAGAATTGGTCTCTGCTTTAAGTCTCAACCCAGCCGTCAGCTTCATACCTCTTTAACATGGAATGCTACTTCGACAGTGCCATAGATAGAGTTCGGTTAAAGTGACGAGTTTCCAGGTTGCGTTACATTGACAATCGACCTAGTCCTGATTCCTGAATTCGACATCCATTCGCTTCCTCTCAAAAGAGATGGATGGCGACAAGCATCAGCCATTGTCAAGATTCATCACGGAAAGAACGGCAGATCGACAATCGGTAAAATAAAACTTCAAATGGATGTATTTCCCCTTTGTGAATAAATAGACCAAAAAGCTGAAAAGAACAAATAAATAGCGTCGGCCAGGGCTCTATCGAGTTAGTGAATAATCTGCGCTCGGTTGGTTGAATGTCAAAGTTTGAGATGTTGCAGCTAGGGTGTTTCCAATCCTGGTCTGTAGTGTCTGCAGCGGCCTCTCAACAGGCCTAAGATCACGCCGTTACCGTTAGCGTCGCATGGGTTCGCAGCCAAAGTACAGGTGATAGCAAAGGTACCACCCGCCCGAACTTGAACTTCCTGTTGTGGATGGGATCACTGCTGGTTAATAGCGGTTGCGCTCAGTGTCTCTTTCCATAGATCAAAATGAAAGACCCTTCGCCCCCCCCCTCTTTTTCACTTTAAACGTCTAGTGAGATCTCTATTCTTCACCATCTGTCAAACATATAAGCCTTACGATGCGCCTGGAAGCCCGCTAGCATCGCCAAGCTGAAACTTCGTGATCGACGCATCAAGCCAGAGAGTACCCGCACGCCTCCCGAGACGGACTGATCCTAGCATACCTCGAGTAGCAAATACTGGATTCGACCAACGACTGACGGACTCGACCAGGGGAATCGACGTTAGTGAGGTGATACAGTGCATAACTGGATCTTAGGGAGGGATATCTGACGTTTATTGTTGTCCACACTCCTTTTCTTCAACTCTCGACCAGCGCTGAATCATTCTCCCTTCGTATGTGTCGGCCGCCATAGCCAGACTTCATATGAGGTGATTTGGCCTCGATTCGGAACTGACATCTACACCAGCTGGCACTGGCACTAGCAGTCAATACTGGCAATCACAAGCACTGCCATTCTATCCTCGTCTTACATCCCCGACGTTGCGCATCGGTCACAGTGGTCTCCTCTCGTGCAACTCTTCAGCTACATCCTTTTATATCTTCAGCCGATTGCCAACAAGCAGGGAACACTCACTAAACGGAGCGTCTACAACAACCCCGACTTATCTTCATCATGAGTGGAGACAACGCCGGTCGCTTCTGGCGCAAACAGAAGCTAGGGTCTCGTGACTTCACCTTTCGGGAGAATAGAGAAATTGACGAGATCGAAGGCGAAGGAGGCGCTGGAGGTGATGGTAGCATTCGCCAAGGAGCGTCAACAGAGTACCGTACGTACAAGCGACGCTGGTTCGGTCTCCTCCAGCTTACGCTGATGAATATTATTGTGTCGTGGGATGTAAGATTAAAGTTCTGACTATCAGCTGAATCAAGATGTGCATACTGACAGGAGAACCATAGTGGATGACATTTGCACCAGTCGCTTCACACGCCGCTGAGTACTATGATGTGCGCGAATCAACCATCAACTGGATCAGCACTGCATTCTTTCTTTCATTTGTGGCTGTCTTCCCGATCAGCATTGCTATCCTTCACCGAGGCCCAAAGCTGGCTTTCATGACATCGGCCGTTCTCATCCTCGTCGGCAACTGGGTTCGATATGCGGGTTCTACCAAGGCTAGCGGAGGAAATATCGCCTGTGCCATGGCTGGAGAGATTATCATCGGCTTCGCTCAACCCTTTATTCTTGCAGCACCAACTCGATATTCGGATATGTGGTTCACAAATCGTGGCCGTGTTGCCGCCACAGCTTTGACGAGTCTGGCCAACCCGTTCGGTGCAGCATTTGGACAACTCATTACACCAATGATGGTCAAGAAATCCGGTGATGTCTCTACCATGGTTTTGTACATTTCCATTATCGTGAGCTCTTCTGCGCTTTCTAATTTGACCCAGCTAACAATCGCAGTCAACTGTCTGTGCCCTCCCTGCGTTCGCTCTCCCAGCCGCGCCTCCTACACCAGTTGGTCCTGCTGCTGAGACTCCTAAACTCAGCCTTCGCGATTCTATCGGTGCATTGACTAGTTCTCTGGAGATTTGGTTGATCCTCGTTCCGTTTGGTGTTTACGTCGGTTTCTTCAACTCGATATCTTCGCTTCTCAACCAGATGCTCACGCCTTATGGGTTTTCCGATGATGAGGCTGGCATCGGTGGTGCTGTTCTGATTGTAGTTGGTCTCATCGCTTCTGCCATTTCCTCCCCGATTATCGATCGCACGAAGAGTTTCCTCATAACTATCAAGATTCTCGTCCCTCTCGTTGGTATCAGCTACCTGATTTTCGTCTGGATGCCCGAGACAAAGGACATCGCCGGCCCATATGTGGTCCTTGCCATCTTGGGCGCCTCTTCCTTTTCGCTTGTTCCTGTCGCACTCGAGTTTCTCATCGAATTGAGTCATCCGCTCAGTCCCGAAGTCACATCAACTATTGCCTGGGCTATGGGTCAGCTCTTTGGTGCTATTTTCATCATCATCAGTGATGCACTTGTTGCGGACAAGAACGCCAGCCCACCAAAGCATATGAAGAATGGCCTGATATTCGAAGCAGTTGTTGCGCTTGCGGTAGTACCCCTTCCTTTATGTTTGGGACTCTTTGGTCGCAAGCACAAGACAGCGCTTCGTCGTGTTCGTTCCGATACGCAGAATCGCTCGAACACGACCATAACCACTAATTCCTAAACGGTACTTTGGCGACATATGATAATGAGCCGGCTTGTGGCAACCATGCCATCGACCATGAGAGCTACTAGTATTAATAATGTCTATAAAGATCATATTTGCCTATTGTCGCAATATACCCATTTCCTTTTGACTTCGACGCCGGTTGTATGCTTCCATGTGATCAAATATTGTACTGCCACAGTAGCTCTATGCCTTCTTGACCCCAAGAATGTTCTCCCACTCAAATCGCAAACCTTCCATTTTTTTCCAACACTCCGCGCCCAGCTCCTCGAACCTTGCGATGTCCTCCTTGGTTACATCCACAGCCCCGTTCTTTCGTCCGACTGTCTTTTTGAAAACACCAGTAGCAGTATCGGCCTCAAGCGCCGCTGCGTCTTCGACCTTGCCCTCCCATCCCCAGCCTTCGACCTCTGACTTCTTGACTTCAACTTGCATGTGTCGGTTCGAGCTACTGCCCCACTTGATACGCTCAGCGTCTAATTCATCGAGAGCAGATTGCTCCTGTAGGGTAATCCACACAGGCGACTTAGCACCAGTATAAGAGTCTGTGTTATGCCAAGGTGAACCAATCCAACGACTGATTACGAGAGCAAGTTCATAAGCCCACATGAGAAACCAGGGGACTGGGAACAGGGTGCTAGCAACAATGCCTGGATGTGTAAGATACATCCGTGGCCGAATGGGTTTTGCACGGGCCTCAGCAGGGTCATCGGGCGTGAAGAAACGGCCGGAAGAAGGCAACGCAGCAGGGAGAGTTGCAGTGAGGGAAAGGATATCGGTGATTCGTTTGGCAGACTCGTACGGGCCTTTGCTATTGAAGGCCTGGAAATCGGACATGTCCAGAACGTGGCCGAGGGCCTCGAGACTACTCGACCAGATAAGACGACTTGGAGTTTCAGATTCGGATCGGCGGCTGAGCAGAGGCAAGAGTTCATGGGCTAATAGGTAATGACCGAAAACACATGCTGTGAAGACTTCGCCGAGTGGTGGCTCCTTAGGCTACGCTCACGTTAGTAAACTGGCACGATAGAACAAGGGATATCTGGAATCAAACTTACATAGTTGTAGCCAGGCTTGTCGTTCAATCGAGCTGTGGGAAGCGCCAACTTGAAATTCGGCCAAGTGACTGACTGAACCAAGCCCTGTGTCAAAATAGCCCATGTGGCTTTGAACCAGTGGACTCCTGACCACCCACCATACGCAGCATTGAACACCACGGTATCCAACCTCGGAATGCGCGCATTCCGTAGGTACTCGCCCTCCAGGCCTTCGGGGTTGCTCACTGGTCCACGTACCAGCGCATGCGCAAAGTTGTACACCCCGCGCAGGTCGCACAGATCAAGCTGCAAGCTCAAGACATGGATTCTGGCAACAGTCTCCTGCCAGCGATACGAGCCTCCAGCTCGGGATTGTAGTGTTGTAGAAGATTGCGCAGCTTTCTGGGCATAGTCGCGAAGGGCTTTGATCGTTTGTAGAGACTTTGATTTGGATCGTGTGGTAGGGATGAGGATGAGGTGCGAGCGCAAGGATCGTGTAGCGAGGAATTCGTCAATGAGTCGTTCTCCAATGCTAAGGCCGATGCCACTATATTTGTGTTAGCTACTGCTGTGTTGTAGTATAGAGGTTATTGGGCGAACCTGTTGGCGCCTGTGATTAACACAAATAGCTGCTCCTGAGCTGAGGCTCCGTCCCATGGCGCTGTCGCGGGCGTCAATTGAGAGCCCATTTGAGCAAGTTGGCACTTTTTGCAAACTACGAGTTTTTCGACGAGAGTTTTGAATCTTGCAAACAGCGAAATACATCCACCTATGTATGATTGGGGCGGTGTGTAGACGTTGATGTTCGCTGCTGTACCTTAGATTGGGAGCGTTGTGTCATTCACGTGATAGGTAGTTGTCTGATGCTTAATTTCCCCTTGGGCATCACGAACACGAATAAGAGCAGCGCCATGACAATGCAACAAGACACACATGAGTTGCACGAAGACGGAGCACATCGTGTCATTATTGGTTCGTATTAATATTCTTTTAAACTTGTAACTATGCTTTTTATATCAGATATCCATTCTCTCCGCCAAAGCTCCATCTGATCATGTCATCGTGGTCCCAATAAAGATACTGTTACGGATATGTCAATCCGTCATTACTCTCGAGTCTTGTTGCTGCCTTCCCGCACAGCCTCAAGGATAAGGTCCTTGGCCAGCTCGACACCATCCTTGGTTCCAATAATCTCAATGGCTTCATCCTTGGCCTGGTCTCGAGGGACCTGGATCTTGCAGTTGCTCTCCTTGCGAATTGCGTTGACCTTGGAACCGTTGGGCCCGATTACATGTCGGTAAGTTCGAGGGTCCGGAAGAACGAGATATCCTGTAGCATCGTTCTTCTTGGCTTGCTCAAGAGCCTTGGCGATAGCATCCTTGGCCTTCTCAACGTTCTCAGATGAACCACGAAGGACCCAGGGGAAATCACTGTCATCACCAGCATCGATCTCAACAACCTTCCACGAGTGAGCCTCAGATGTAGAATCATCATCGTCGGTGATCAGAGGCAGAGCTCCAGTATTGGAACGGGTAGAGGAGTCAGGCTTAGGGGGCAGAGCCTGACCAGCGTGGTCAACAGTTACGGAGTAGTTGTTGCGGAGTTGGCGGAAGAATTGACCACCGTTAGAGATGGAGTGGTGAAGGTTGCTAGGAACTTGGATTGTCTCGCCCTGTTGCTCCTGGACAAGTCCTTGAATGTGCTCCTTTGCCTTGGCCACATTCTCAGGTCGGCCAGTCAGCTTGACGCCAGTCTTGCCATCGCCCTGACGGGGAACATCGATAGAGACGCTGAGCTTAGACTCAAGCTGGCGCTTGGTGTCACCACCCCGACCAATGAGAGAGCGGTGGTTCGCGATAGGAACATCGACAACCTCGGTGACCTGGTTCTCACGCTCACCGACAATCTCCTGAATACGCTGGACGATCTTCTCCACGACATCAGTGCGGCCCTCAATCTTGATAGTGTTTCCATCAGCCTCCTGCTTGGGGAACTGAATGGTGCGGGCAAGCTCTCGTCGGTCGTCAGAGCCACCGGCCTTGACAACGATGTCACGGAGGTTAGAGCCTATTTAACATTAGTCAATGTGCATATGAATAGGTATGGTGGAACTTACCGCCTGCACCAATGAGGGCCTTGTGGTACTTCTTGTCAACGTCGAGTGTTCGAACGACGGTATCGTCAAAGACGGCTCGCTTCTCCTCAAGGATCTTCTTAGCCTTGGCAACCTGAGAAGCTGTGCCCTTGATCTGAATCTCCACGATGTCGGTGTCCCGATCTTGGGGCACATCAATTCTAGCACCAGAAGCCTGGCGGAGCTCGTCAAGGGCAGCACCACCCTGGCCAATAAGAGATCCGACTTGCTTCTGCTGGACAGGAACAGTTGCAGTTGCTGAGTGCTCCTCAAGGTACTTGTGGAGAGAGTAAATCTCATCACGAGCCTCATCAGCACCCTTCTTAGGACCTCGAATCATGACCTCATCAGCGGGTTGCTGACGACGAGGCTTGGTAGCCTCCTCAGCGTCTGCATTAGACTGCTCGTCATCTGCAGACTTAGCGGATCGAGGAAAGAAGATATGAACCTTGTAACGGGTTTGCAGGCGGTTGATCTGGCTTCCTTGAGCCCCAATCAACTCTCTATGGTACTTGGGGTCAATCTTGAGAGTGTGGGTTGTCTCATCAGCCAACGAGCGGGCGAGAGTTTGGATATGGGATCGAGCAGTCTCGGCCTTAGCCTTGGGTCCCTTGAGCTCAACCTTTCCGTCCTGGACCTGGATCTCGACATCGAAACGGTCTCGGAGCTCTCGAATGTTGCTACCACCCTTACCAATCAGATGGTTGGCAAACTTCTGAGGAAAATCAAAAGACAGGGTGAAGCCGCGCTCCTTCTCATCCTCCTTCTCTTGCTCGACAAAGGCGTTGGCCTTGGCAGCAAGCGACTCAACTGCGGAGGCCGGACCTCGAAGAGTGATGTTGGTTCCGACCTTAGTGACCCGGATAGGAATCTGGTCAGCCTTTCGATTCTCCTGCTCCTTCTTGATAAATCGTCGAAGGCGTTCGTGGAACTTGGCAGGGACATCAAGGGTGGCACTTGTGATAGCTTCCTGCTTGTTGATCAGGTCAAGAATGTGCTTCTGTGCTTCTTCAAGTCCTTGCTTGAAGGCTCGAACCTCGGCATCTGATGGCTTTGTGCGAGGCAGCTGGTAAGGACCATCAGTGGGATCAGGACCCTCAAATACCAGAAGAACAGGGACATTGCCCTCAGAAGCCTCAGGAACAATAACCTGAACACCATAGTTCTGCTTCACCTGATGGGTAATGTTGGTGCGAAGATGCTGATGGAAGAAAGGATCGATAGGAACAGCGCTCATGCGAGAAGGAGGCTGGGCATTGATGATGCCAGTGATCTCTGATTGGGCACGGATAGCGTTCTTGCCCTCACGAGAGTAGAGTTCCCAAGGAAGAGCGCCTCCCTCAGAGAAGGGAGTGTTGATGTGAGTGCTGTAAAGCTTCTCAAGGCGCTCAATCTCCTTTCGCTGGCGAAGGTAGCGGGTCACGTTGCCAGCATGGACAGCAGCACCACCAGGGGCATTGCGGTGGAATCGGGCAATATCCAAGTTGGACATCTGCATACCCATGGCCAGATCCATAGCCTTCTCCAGACCAGAAGGAACCTGATCAGCAGGACCGATGACGGTGATTGTGTCATCGTCCTCATCGGTGGGAAGCAGGATAGAGCAGCCGGTATCGGCAAAGAATTGCTCTACGGGAACACCTCGATCACCAATAATGAATTGGTGACGGCCGCGCTGGATAGATAGCTGCTCAGCGGCGAGCTGCTTATGAAGCTCAGCGACTTGGCGCTCAATCTCGGCGCGAACCTTCTGGACGGCGGCGCGATCACCAGCCAGCTGAATGTGGCTCTCATCATTGCCAGCAGGGGCGAAAACGGGACGTTGACCAGGATTGGCAGTGACGGGAATTGGGCCAGCAGGGTAGGCTTCCAGAGAAGGAACTCGAATCTGAACACCGTTGTCCTGTTCCAAAGCTTGGGCCAAGGCGTTATCGCGACCGGCAATGAAAGGGTAGAAAGCGGCAGGAATGCCCCGAACCTTAGTCTGGACATTGGCGGATCGTTCACCAGCAATCTTGAGGATCTCGTCACGGGCAGAAGCAGCAGAGAGGGCGTTACCCTCAATGGTAACGTCAATGGTGGCATCGTCATCCTCCTCATCGATGGGGTTGTTCTCGTCGACCTTGGGGAGCTGGATCTTGGCGCCAGTCTTTTCCTGAAGGGCCTTGATCATAGAACCTCCCTTACCGATGATGTGTGCACGGGTCGATTGAGGGATGGGGACCTTGATAGCAGTCTAAAAATGTTAGTTTAATGCAAGAAGCATAGGTATGCGAACTTACTCGAGTACCAATCTGAGCAACCAAGTCCTTGAGCGCCTGTTGAGCGACATCCTGAGGACCAGTGGCATCAAACTTGTAGCGGCCGTTGGTGGAGGTAGCCATCGAGACGGTGGCACGAGACTTGCGGTTGATATCCTTGATGATATCGGGAATGGGTCTCTTCAATTGACCACGAGGCAGGATGTACTGGGGATCCAGGGTAACAGTCTCGACATTGCGGCCGGGGATGAACATAGATGGCTTGTTGGGAGTAGCAGCTCCAGACACAGGAGTAGACGAACGAGAACCACCATTAGAGGCAGCGCCATTGGCGGTCTTGGCTCCCCAGATAGGGGCAACGTTGGCAGCCTTGCCCTTGGGGGCACCAAGCTCGGGGAACAACTCATGCGATTGAGTGTCGAGAGCCTTGGAAGCAGGCTTCTTGGGAGCTACCTTGGGAGCGGGAGCTTCGGCGGAGCTAGAGGCCTCAGCAGGAGCACGGATAGGGAGATCCTCATCAGGGACATCCTCAACAATAACATGGTGAGGAGCCTCAGCGTGCTTTTGCATAAGCTTCTGAGCAGCAGAGAGCTCGGAGGTGGAAGCTTCGGAAGCCATTGCGATATTGATTCGAACGTACGGTGAAGCAAGAGTCGGCAGGGGTAGGTTGGTGTACTACGAGTGAAAGTCAGTAAAGGTCAACCGGAGGCCGCCAGTAACAAAGACGCAAAAGCTGCGTGAACTCAATACGTACTGTGTCTAATTGGCTACGAGAGCAATGAAGCTTGCGGCCAGGTAAAGATGTTGAAAAATTGCAGGTTCGATTGAGGAGGGATGATCAGATGTATAGCGAGTCTTGTCTCTAGAACATTGTGCAAGAGACAGCAGACGATGAAAACCGGTAACCAGAAGGAAGAACCAGAGCTGTGCTAGAGACCGAAGACCAGAAGGACGGCGGACTCAAAGAAGATGATTGAAGGTTGAAGATGGTGTTTGTCGTGGGACAAGTTGAGGGTGAGGTGGAAGTTTCTCCAGATGGCAACCTCTCCCCACGAAGTATACCTAGCCCAGTAGGCCACCTTTCCTTGCTGCAGGGGTCTAGAACTTTGAGACCAGAGACACGCCTAGAATTTACGCGAAGCTTGTCCGAGAGAGCGGCCGCTTACCTTCTTGTGGAAAGCCAGCTACAAAGGGGAAGTGGGGTTGGAAAATCACGGGGTTGTGAATGCGATGGTGGTGGATTTATTGGTGATGACTTCGAGTGTTTTTATAAATTACCCAATACATTCGTCTTCGTCTGAGACTCTCAGCCCTGTTGTGCCGAGTTCGAGAAGTTGTTTTTACTATTCCTGAACCAACTCAAAACCTTATTAGTTACCCCCCAGTGTTGATAAATAAAGTCCGAGTAAAACTACTTCAACTGGCCTACCTCTCGTCGCCATAGCATCATATTGGTCATAAGCTTCATCTGGTAAATCGTCAATTCGCCGTAAATCTTATTACACCCATGGTCTTATATAATGTCAAATCATCTGATTGTCGTGCCATGTGTTCGTTGGCCATGCTCCCTACTCAGAAGCCGTGACTTTTACGCCAAAAAGCTATAAATGTGTTTGCACAAGTTTGTTCAAGGAGAAGACATCTCAGACGGCCTGCGACAAATTCACTCGCATGCATGGTTTTGGTCTGAGATCGATCTCTTGAGGCTATTTCGAGCATTCATGAGGCTCTTTGGGTGAATCTTATTGGTGTTTGACCTACCTACTCCAGAGGCCACAGCAATGTCAACCAAACTGTCCCTAGTTCCTGGGACTACACTGCCCACAATAGCTGATCTTATTCAGACACAGGTCAATAATCTGCCTACTTACCAATGAGCTTACGAGTCGCGACTTGAAGTCTGGTCTTAAAACATTCCCACTTGCGTATTGTATCACCCACGTCATCAAGAAAAATGCTTAAGAACCGCCCATTGTAAAGAAACAAATTGTCACAAAACTCTCATGCCACATATTATCGAGTCTGATGGGCTAGGTACTGTGTTCCTCCCATTAAATTGCCAGCTACTGCAGGTACTGACTGGAAATGACACACTCTGTCTCTTTGAGGGATAGTGGTGTGGCCACATTCAAATCCGTTTACAAGGATTCCATCTAACATCTGCATCGCACAGGCTTGGTGATGTGGCAGCCGGGCATACCACGGGCCAGAAGGATACTCCGATGCCTCCCGTTGCATAGATACACGCTGCGATTTGGTTTTGGTTACCTAGACTCTGCTGTGCAGTTGTTCAGAGTTAATATTGTTTTAGTCTCAAAGCCAACACTGAGAACCTCTATTCAATGTCTCCGAATACTAACATGAGGGGCATGTTCATCAAGTAGCATGTGTCAGGTCAACGCTTACTGAAGTCCCGAGATGGAGACTTGCCAGAACCAAATTTTCTTATTAACATCCGCTTGTATTTATACAGACGAACACGTGTGCAAGAGGCAATAAAGCCAAGCGGGAAGGGTCCCGCAGGCGTTCGTATCAGCAAACATGCTATGCGCTGTACTTTTAGGTGACTGCAAGAGGGTTTTATTGTCAGTGCTGAATCAATGAGTTGTACAACTGCTATGCCATATAGTAATCTAGTAAGGGTATCCTGTCGTGAGAAGCGGACAAGCGGCTCTTGGTCCGGATCGTCCAGAACACGAGCAATTCCGCCATGTTGCAAGGTCGATCCCAGGTATTCACTACAAGCAAAGGGATAAGGATGTCCATTCCCGTCACTTTCTAAGGGGTCACTTTGCACTTTTTCACGGTTTGAATCATGTCTTTTCCGTCTGGTATTCAGCATCGAGATTTAAGGACGGCAGTTCAATAGTGAGGGAGCTTCAATCCGAAACACAGCCAACCGTCCCAAGTATGTGCTTCAAGATCAGTGATCTGCGGGTCAGCTCACGTATGTCTTGGTTTGACACGACCAGGGCCAATTAAAGCAACAAATGTCTCACTTCAATGTTGGGGAAGACAAACGAGAATGGTGGAGCTTAAGGGCCACGCCTGGGAAGCTCGTAGATAATCTTGAGATGGAAAGATGAAGACATGATTTATGTGATCCAACGCCACCTTACGGCAGTGATACATTGGCGTACAACTTGAGGAAAGGTTGAGAGGATAGTTTCTCATATGGAGAATGGGAGCGTGGGTATGAAAATAGCTCAAGGGGTCAATAAATATCTTATTCTAGTGTTGGCTGTCAAACCCAAGTTCACTTCTTTTTATTACACGTGGAATGAAACCTCGAACGCACAACCTGGCAATTATAAGCAATGGATGCAAGGAAGTGTTCATCCCTATCAGAGAGCCAGGCTGTAAAATCTGCTAAGCTATCGGGCGCATTATTGCGGTTCCTGGTTCAACTCGAGGCCCCGCATCCAAGTTTTTTTTACTTATGCTGAGGGGGATGAAGATCTATATAGTTATTAAGGTAATCAATCTACACGGACAACCAGGAAATGTTTCAACAAGTGTAATTATTTCATGATCGAGGACCGGATGGCGCATCAGATCCAAAGCCTGCCTGGGGGGGTGGAAGAAAACGCGCCGATAGCTTACACCAAAATCCGCCCATCTGCCACCAAACGAACGGCGTGTATTTTCCCCCCGGAGGGTCCAGTACATCACCAATGCTTGACTTCCACAAGATTTCTGCAAAGTTGTCGGGAATCTCCACCGGCCACGAGTATCTGACCCACGGAAAACGGGGACAGTTGAGCTTGTGCCTGTGCTAGTCAGAGCTCGGAGGAAACTATTGCTTGAGATTGGTCAAGGACCGGTCGGCTTGCCAAACTTTGATCCCTAGCTTCTTTGGTTTGGTGAATCTTCCCGTCCGGCTTTTGAGAAGAAACTCCACCCAAGATGCATTGATTTCCACTCACACTTGATCGTGGTGAGCTTGAGAGTGAATAGCAATCGATATGTGGACATGCGACTGGTCACCAGAATGTCATAATCGAGATGAATAATTCTCAAGCCACGATGCTTTTTATGGTCAAGTAAAGACGCTATGAAAGAGTGAGCAAAGATCCATATATTGGCTACCGGCGCTTTCACGCAAAGACGTTTTGCTACGCGCTCGGCCAGAATTATGGTCTAATACCACGCCCCCGGTTCCATCATGCTCTTTTGGAAGCGAGTCATTCGAAGTGACATGAGGAATCTGAGACTTTGATAGTCCGTCACGGTGCTTATCCACGTTGTAGAGCTTGAAGACGTGATGGCAGTTGAGTTTTTTTTTTAGCGGGAATACAAACTATGTACTTGCTACACGGTTAGCGGGCCAATAATGGCCCCAGTTCAAAGTGCTAACTGCTTTAGTTATGCTATGTGTATGTATCATATGCGTAGGGATCTAAGATATGCCGTTGGATTTACCAGAGGTTGTCGACTGATAAGTGATATGGTACCATTGCAAACATCTAGGTCAAAAAAAGGTGACATTCATTATTAGTCCTCCCTTGTGAACAATTAAAGAACAACGTTGATGTGAGGCGCTCAGGGGAAATTCAATGCAGTGATACCATTCGCGATCCCTCCAACCATGCCGCTGGTCCAACCACCAAGTGCTGGAAGGATGCTTTCACACTGTTGAGTCGCGCCAACGGCCCGAGGGTCAAGAGATGGCGGCGTTGCAGCGACAGTGGGGGACGTTGGCGTGAGCTTGGAAAAGGGACACGGGAGTTGGGTACCAGCGCCGCAGCGTTAGCCAAGGCCAAGGCCAAGACCAAGGCAAGGAGAGATACAGAGTACCTGTGCATTGAGTGGCCTGCCCCGCAGATCGCAAGTACCTTAACTCAATGCGCCGAGGGGGTCCAGGGGTCCAAGCCATTTCCTCGGTGCCTTGCCTATCAAACCCAAATACATGAGGAAGATAAATGCATTACGACAGTGGCATATGAGGGGTTGCAATTGACCTTGACAAGAATAACCCTCAATCAATCTATCTATCTTTGGGCTAAGAATCCTCAATTATCAAACAGTTGGCTTTCCAACCCAGTGTTTGCATCTCCTGACGCTCAGACACTCGACATCATCCACGTTGAACCCTTCATTTTGAAGCATGGGCCTTTACCATGGATGTCTTGTTTCTAAACAACCTCGCTAATCAAGGCCCCAATTCCAGTCGTAAAGCAATCCCTCTGACAGCATCTGCTATTCTCTGCAGGATTTTTATTTGATTTTGCAACCGTGTCACCCCCGTAAGGCTCCTGAATATACAATCAGAGTCACTGTCAGCATCACTGCAGACCACTGCACCGTCGTGAATAAGTGCGCCCCATGGACCGTTTGTATCACAATTAATAGATCCAAGGCTCTCCTTGCTACGGATACAGTGCAATCGACATCTTATCCACTTCCTAATAATCTTCACTCCATGGCAATTCATCTAATTATCTCAAATTTCACTCTAACTCTTTCCTGTTTATCGTTCCCCCAGATTTGACCTAGACTCTCACTACCTTACTTCAAGAGTACAACACAGTGTGCGTGCTACTTTTCGTCTTCTCTTTGGCTGTTCTTATCCTGATGCTCCCTTGCTCTATCTCCCTCTCCCAGTCTCTCACCCCAGAACTTGATTTCCCCAACCCACTTTATCTATCCCCAGCAGCCCAGCCCAGCCCAGCTTGTCCTTTTCTTATGAAGTCACCGGGCAGGCTTCCCAGAACGAAAAGCAAAACAGGTGCAGCGTGAAACAAAGACGAGGCCAGGCAAAGCAAGTACTTTAATTACAGCTTGCAGAACCGCCATCACCATTTCAGCATCGCCACCCGAAGCGGGAGAGCCAAACCCAACACCAAACACCTGAGCACAGCACAGCATCGCTCGCTCAGCACGCAACACAACACACACACCACAAACCACACACACACCACCCCCGCGCTGTATCCCCCTAGTCCCCCGTCAACTCCCTATTGTTCGACTTCGTTGGTTCCCCTTGATCTTCTTTCTGGGAGCTAGTGTAGAGGGCCTTTACAGTGAGCCAAACCTGCACGCACATCGCCGCGCATTGCATAGCATCGCATCACATCGCAGCGAGCACAGCGCAGCGCATCTCCTTCGATTCTCCCCTTCCCTCTTCCTATTCCTTGCACCCACACCCTATGTTTGCTTCTGTTTCTGTCTAGTCCTCCTCCACCTGCTTGACCCATCCATTAAAAAAAAAACTCCGTACCTAACAGAGCAGTACCTTAACCCGAGCCGTCCCCAAGGCCTTTTTTTTTTTTTTAGCCCCGAGGGCCCCCCAACTCGTCACTTGCCCAGGCTGCTCCTGCTGCCGCTGGATCATGGACGGCCCCGGATATACCTCTGCATCGTCTGCATCTGCCCATACCGCAACTTCGCACCGTCGCAAACTTATCAAGAAACATCCCACTTACGCCTCCGCTCGCTCCTCGTCTGGCTTCGATGGTGGTGCCTTCGACGCCCAGTCCCTCGAGAGCAAACGCAGTTCCCAGAGTCTGAGACGAGCCCCCAGCGCTCCCCCAGCCCGCTCCAACCCCGCGACCGTGGCCGACTGGCAAGATTCTGATCGATCCCATCCTCAATTATCCGCCAACAACAGCCTTAGACCCGTTCCATCGCCCATCTTACCACAGGGCAACTTTATCCCCGCTAATCATTGGGCTCCTGTCCCTCGTAACTCCAACCGTCTTTCCGATCCTCACCTTCGCCCTCTCAGTAATAACGCTGTGCAAGACGACCTGATCGGCGCTCCGTTTGACGGCGCTGCCATTCTTAACCGTATCGAATCCATAAAGATTACTAGTCCAAAAGCTCCTACTCATCATCACCTTCCACCACAACTTGTCAAGTCGCCCAACGATTCCAGGCTTGCGAGTCCTGCCTTGCGAACTTCAACGAGCTTCTCCGCTATGGACTCGTCTTTGAATGAGAAAGGCCTCGGCCCAAGGGTCACGAACGATGGTCCTTCCGCCAATCCTAAACGATATTCCGATGATGGCAGAGACTTCAAACCTACCGTTCTGCGCAAGAAGTCCGGATTTTCTGGTTTTATGAACAGTTTGGTTGGATCACCCAAGAAACCTGTTATCTCTGCGCCCGAAAACCCAGTTCATGTTACCCACGTCGGTTATGATAGTTCTACCGGACAGTTCACAGTCAGTCTTCCCGTATTCTTCCCCGGGTGCTCGCTAACCGCTTCAAGGGTTTGCCCAAAGAATGGCAACGACTTATCAACGAAAGTGGAATTCCTGAAAAGGAAAGACGAGAGAATCCACAAACCATGGTTGATATTCTACAGTTCTACAAAGAGACCACAGAGAGACCCGCCGAAGACCAGGTCCTTGAGAAGTTTCATCATGCTGGCCAGTACGCCACTTCTCCAGGAGGAGCATCACCGGGCATGTACCCGTCAAGCTATATGGGTATGTCACCAGATAATATTTCACCTACGAACGCCAGGTTTCCAACTGTCAATAATGAAGGAAGTTTTGAGAATCCCCGAGCACCACCGCCTGTTCCCCGAGGCCAGGTTGGTAAGGACCTGATGCCCAGCCGCCCGGCCCCGAAGCCGCCCGTCAGCATGGGCAATCGACATATGCCTCAAGGCGCATACACGACCAAAGACTCTGGCATCGGTATGTCACAATCCGGCGACGAGTCCTACGGCACATCCAAGGATGCTGGTCCTATGCTCCCCGAAGAGCACCGTTCAAGGTCCAACTCACGCGTGGCCGTACCGACTTATGCCCCTACCGCCCCGCAGCCCAATCCGCAACTCGCCCAGGCACAGGCCGCCGCCTATCAACAACAGCTCATGCAACAGCAGCAGGAGCAAGCCATGGCTCAGGCTCAAGCTGCCATGTCTGGTGGAATCGGTCGCGCCCCGAGCAAGCGAGCCCAGCATCACCCGAACCCGAATATGCAACCCGCTGCCGGGTATGGGCGTGCCCCTGAACCCAACGGCGTACACAATGCCCCTCGCCAGCAAGCTCCCGGGGCAGCTGTACCAGGAGCCAGACCACGACACCGAGCCCGCCAAAGCGCAGCCTTCGATATTGTTGCTTCACTCAAGCGCATTTGTAGCGAAGGTGATCCTCGGGATATCTACCGTGGTTTTAACAAGATTGGTCAAGGTGCATCGGGAGGCGTTTTCACTGGCCATGAGCGTGGCACGAATCGACTGGTGGCTATCAAGCAGATGAATCTCGAACAGCAACCTAAGAAGGACCTGATTATTAACGAAATTCTTGTGATGAAGGATAGCTCGCACCCCAACATTGTCAATTTTATCGACAGCTATCTTTGTGGCGGCGAGCTATGGGTCGTCATGGAGTTCATGGAGGGAGGCAGCCTTACGGATGTTGTCACTTTCAACATCATGTCTGAGGGGCAAATTGCTTCAGTGTGTCGCGAAACACTTCTTGGTCTGCAACACCTGCACTCCAAGGGTGTAATCCACAGAGACATCAAGTCGGACAACATTTTGCTATCTATGGAGGGCAAGATCAAGTTGAGTAAGTCATAGCCTGTCCAGTGTCCAGTGTAAGACACGTCTAACTGTAGCAGCTGATTTCGGATTCTGCGCAACCATCAACGAAGCCCAGAACAAGCGAACGACCATGGTGGGAACACCATACTGGATGGCGCCCGAAGTAGTCACTAGGAAAGAGTACGGACGCAAGGTCGATATTTGGTCTCTGGGTATTATGGCGATCGAAATGATAGAAGGCGAGCCGCCATACCTGACCGAGTCTCCCCTGCGTGCTCTGTGGCTGATTGCCACCAACGGTACACCTCACATCAAGAACGAGCAGGATCTGTCACCCGTATTCAAGGACTTCTTGTATTTCGCACTCAAGGTGGACCCTGAGAAGCGAGCCAGTGCTCATGATCTCTTGAGGGTAAGTTTGAGTGCTTTTACTGAGGGTGACTTTTACTGATTCTTTCTTCTTAGCACGAGTTCATGAAGCAGTGCGTTGATCTGCTCCAGCTCTCGCCATTGGTGCGAGCTGCTCGAGAACAAAGGGCGCAAGAAAAGGCTCGCAAGGGGCAGTAGGTACCCCCCAAGCGAACTGTTCCTCCCCCTGATCCACCTGCTGTTGTGGAGAGGGAGAGAGCACAACACCGATTCTCGGCACTTTTCAGACGATGATTGATGTATCAATACGTCGATACTGTTGTCTCAGTTGACGACAACCCAGCGGACCTTGATTTGTCCCCGATCCGATTCTGAAATCCCAATTATCTAATGACCATTTTCTTCTGCAAATCATTCGACTATCATAGCAGGCCTTGCATCTCGAAGTAGGGGTTGTTACGCTGCCGCATCAAGGGGTGGCACAGATTATGCTATGCCTATGGAGTCGCCAAGTTCGACTCGATGCATGACGAGAAGACAAATACAAAAAAGAAAGAAAAAAACGGTGCCAGCTGGCGGATACCACGATGACGCCTGGCAGCACATAGAAATGACACGCTGGATATACCCCTGCATACGAACTGTTTCTTGCACATTGAGTTCGCGCTCGAGGTTGGGTCTGTTACGTTACTAGACCTAGCCCCTTCTCCCCACCAGCTTTGAATCAAAAAACGTTTGCTTTGTTAACTTGGTGCTCTGTGGATCTTGGATCGTGTGTGCGTGTGCGTGTGCGTGTGCGTGTGGTGACAATATCAAACGGGTTGCTTCTTTCGATGTAACTTTTGACGAGTCCAAGTTTATTTCTACTGGCATAACATTCATAACAATCATCACCATCCAACCTAGCTAACCACAATAGACCAACAATAACCAAACATTCCGATGTAAACACAACACAAATCCACAAAATGGTTGGATCAGCTCGATCTGTATCTTCCGGGGATACCTCACTGTCTACGCAAAATTGCACTCTTCCGAACCACAAAGCTACCAGGCTCTCGTGATTGCTATAATGTGCCAGTATGCTTCTGGACCCTGGAGCAGCCATCGCCTCCTCTCACAGCAGCGTGGCTTCCTAGGCCTGTAGGGATTCCATTGCCCAGCACAGCGACGGTGCCAAGGGCAGCGGGTCGAGCTTGGTGTTTGAGCTTGTCGTTGGAATGGAAGGGCGAGGAGAAATGCAGCGAGTTGCGAACTGAAGCGGCAGCAGCACGAGCTGGGATGAGGGTCCTTGAATTGAGTAGGCGCTTGCGCAGTGAGCGTGCGACGCGGACGAGAGAAACAGAGGAGGTGCAGAGCAATTGCATGTTGGAAGATGTTGGGCGGTTTATCTCGATATGATATAGATGATGGCTTTCTTCTCCGGCCTCGAACTTGATGCTTGATTGTCGAGTAGACTTGGGAAAATATTTGAACGTCTAATGTTTCTAAGGGAAAAGAGTAGAGAGAACCGAGGAAAGTTATACACGGCAGGTTACTAAGACATAAACCTCGTTCGAGTCATTACCCATGTTCACCACTTGAAACTCTTCGGCTCATGACCCGGGATCAACGATGCGGTCTGCCGGTGGCACCTCGGGGTCCTCCGTCATCGTCCACGGACTGGGTGATATGTCGGTGTTCTAATCATCTAAAACCCGGTCTTTAGAACGTGAAGGGACTTGGTTCGTTGACTTTGTAAAGTACAGCCTTCGTTGAGACGTTTTATTAATATCATAGAAGTTAGTCAGACTCTTTTATGTTCTCTGATTGCAGGTGGTAGAAACGACATGTGCATAATCTCAAGGAAATATTCCTGTCTCGGTTCCTGCGTCCTTACAAGACATGATTTCTTCAATGCATTCCCCAGCCCAGCCTAATTCGACTATACATCCTTGTTTCCGCCACTGGATGCTGGTGTCAGCCCATGATTGCCACCGCCTACCGCTATTTCGACAACGCCCAAGCAGCAAAAGTACGAAGAAACAAAACAAAAGGCTGGGGACCAGATTTTGAAGCGGTGAGCATGGCTCCGACACCAGGCCATCGGGTCAAGTTCGATTGCCGTTTTCAACATGCCAGTGCTGTTGTGATTGGCTACTCAGAAGCACGCGATAATCGATTGGCATTGACGTGCATGGGTGGGCTAAGATGGACTGAACTTTGGGAACACATTAAACTCACGATCCGCCTCTAGGCGAGAAACAAGGGACGGGTCACCTTTTGTTAGCTCCAAATTCGTCTCAACCTTGTCCAGTACCGAAAGTCAAAGCAAATCAAGCATTCACGTAGTCACGTAGTCACGTAGTCACAAAGAAAGGAGGAATACTTCTTGATCGATTAAACGCCAAAAGGCTATTAAATTTGGATCCTTCTTTCGGATCTATCTTACCGCTTCGCGTCTAATGCGAGCGAGTTCCCTTTGCTCTATGGTATCCAGAGCGGTATCTAGTTTTTATCATCACACATCCCTTTCGTTTTTGATCCGCCAAAAAATGGTGTCAATCCCTTCCTGAACTCCAAACAAAGAAAGCCAAATGCTCTGAAGTCGCCAACCCCTTTTCAGAAACCACATCATGGCTCATCGCAAAAGCAATATGTGGCTTAAAGGCATGTGTAGCCACCGTCGATGATGCAGTTGGAACCAGTCATGAACTTGGACGAGTCCGAAGCAAGGAAGATGCAAAGACCGTTGAGCTCATCAACGTTTCCGAGGCGGTTCTGGGGAGTCAAAGACTTCCAAATCTTCTTCTGGGCATCAAGAGCGGGCACTCGATTGAGGGCGGTATCCATGTAGCCAGGGGAGATGCAGTTAACTCGAATGTCGTACTTGGCCCACTCGGCGGCTAGAGATCTTCCAAGCTGGATGACACCGGCCTTGGAGGCATTGTAGCAACTCTGCTCCTGAGGGAAGTTGACAACGGAGCCAGACATGGATGCAACAAGAATGATGCTGCCAGGCTTTCCGGCAGCCATCATGGCGCGACCAACAGCCTGAGACATGAGGAAAGAGCCGGTAAGGTTGATATCGATGAGACGGCGGAACATGGCAGGGTCGTATGTCTCAGCCTTGATGTTGGAATCGGCGATACCAGCAGAGTTGACAAGAACATCAGGAGCGCCATAATGCTCCACAACCTCATCAACAGCGGCGTTGATGGCAGCACCATCACGAACATCAACCTTGAAGAAAGATACAGGTAGGCCTGTCTTGTCATGGAGCTCTGCGGCGGCTTCGTCACCAAGCTCTTGGTTGGCATCAAAGAGAACGATGTTTTTGGCGCCAGCCTCGGCACAGGCACGAGCCATGTGGTTTCCGAGACCACGAGCAGCACCAGTGAGGATGATGGTCTTGCCGTAGACACTCATGTTACGCATGGTGTGGGGGAGTTGTTCATAAGTCTTGCGGGAAAGAGGTTGAACAACATCGCCTTCGTGTGAAGGGGTAGGTGTCTCAGTAGGGATGCGAGCAGCGGCTTCAGAGACACTGACAGTATGCTTATCGCCAGTGCCCTGTCCAGCAGCGTAGACGGTGACAGGAACCTCCTTCTCACGTACAACATTCTTCTTGAAGTTGGTGTCGTTGACTCGTTGCACACGAGTGGCTGAGAAACAACGGGCAGCGGTTCTAGGCAAAGCAGGGGCAGAAACCCGAGCGAAGCGCAGGGCGTTGCGAGCAGCAAAAGACATTGTGATCGTTTGCTGTGATGGAAGTTGGGGGTTGATGAGGTGATGAGTATATAGGCAAGGTCGAAGGGATGAGAGATCTGTTATATATTGGAGAACCTTAACCTTTGCAGGAGATGCAAGTGCTCAAAGCGAAAGAAAGAGAGTAGTGATTGAAGATGGTGGAAGGATAGGTCGAGGGACAAGGGGAGGCTAGATATATAATTGAACGGTAGTGGGTCTGAGAGTGAATCACAGGTATAGCTTGTTGTGGAGGTGAAGGTGGAAGGGAGGCGGAGATGGAGATGCGGGCAAAGCAATGCCAAGAAAACTCTAGGCTTGGGGCAAAACTTATTTTTTTCAAGTTGCAAGAGTTGTAGGGTTGTAAAATGGCAAGGTAGGGACTTGCTAGGTGCAGAACTTAGTGTGGCGGGATGTCCGTGAGGAAAACAAATGGGTGTAGCGAAGCGTGCAAGGTGTGCGATAAGGTGCGAAAGAGATGACTTCAGCTGGGGCTGGAATTGAAAGATCCGCTAGACCTTGGCGGCTCTGTGGCTCTGGAAGTCTTGAGCTTGTTTGAGGAGGGTGGTAGCAGGGGCCTGGATTGACAGAAGTGTGGAACCGGGAGTAGGTGTAAGCAAAGAAGTGTTGCGTTTGCAGATCTTGCGGCAGGTAAACTCCGTTGAGATGGGATGGTCCTTTTGCAATGAATCGACTAGGCAAGGCAAGCAGCAGAAGTTCAAGTGACTGCGGGAGGTCTAATACTATTTTCGTAGATCCTCAATAGCGAATCCAGAACGGCAGATACTTGCTGTGGTAGATTAATCCGAGTCAAGGCCTTGTGTATTCTAGATGACGGATATTCGGGCGTGATTCTTCGGCTCCGGACTTGCAAAGATTGGTGGCAAATGCACACAAAGATATCTCGTCAAGGTGGTGTGGAGGGGGAGGGGCCGGGTGTCTATTCATCAAAGAGTGCGTTTGTTAGTCGTTATCTTTGAGCTTGGCCACAACAATCAGGAAATATCTTGGGTCGCTTGAGGCAACGAGAAAGAACAAGGGATCTGCTGGGGCCACATACCAGTAGCTACGAGGGAATGAAGTATGGCTGAAAGTGAGAAAAGTCACGTAAAGGCGGAGTTGTCAGGAAAAGTGTGTGTTGTTGCGTGATGAAAGTAATGAAGAATCGGCTTCGAACAGCTATGAACTTATATAGGCGTCCATAGAGGTAACATACCTGCTATACACGTAGTTGGAGCAACCACGGGCACGCTTCCCAACATTAAGCAAGGGACGACAATTCCTTCACCGACTTCGGTGTAAGACGACGAGGTGAGCTCATTGCGACGTATAGACAGCAGGAAATATGTACATACGGATACTGCGATGCCCAAATTAGAAGCTTGTTAGTCTAGATCTTGGAAAGAAAAGGGGAAAGGGGGTAGCACAGCTTGGACTCCCGGGGGGCCGATGTCGCATAAGCCGGAAGGTTCCAGGTTCCCTTCATGAAGTGAGACGGGATGGAGATTTGTGATGGTCACAAGATCGATTGACAGGGCCAGTGCCAGGGCAGTAGAGGTAGAGGTAGAGGCATGGCATAGAAAGTTAGGCCTTAGTCCATAGCTGAGACGCATCCAGGCACGTAGTGCAGTGTGGGGGATTAATTGTATGGCGTTTTTGGCGTGTCTTTGTTTGGAACAATCATAAATTTCCAATCATGTTTTACGTTGGGGAGCTCGTCTCGGTTGGTCTTGTTTCCTCTTGCCTCAATTCATGTTATATGCTGTTGACTAAGGCACTCCTGTTCACGGCCGCTCTTTCCTCTGTTGCCTCATCATATGGATGTTCAACGGGCATGATCTAGGGTAGTAGATAAATGATGCCACCAAATATACATAGTAATTACTGGACAGGAAGCTCACCTTCATTTCTGATATGATCTTTCATCCTTGATAACAACGTGGGGTCAGCCACTCACTACTACTCAACGCCCTTGTCGAAACGTCCGTAGCATGCATATGCAGCCCTCACTTTCAAGTGACGGTCTAGAGTACAGGTAGCTTCTTTTTTCTTTTCTCTGCCATTGCGTCTCACATCCCATGCCTACAGCTCGATTACGATCTGCAAGAAGGTAGACAAGTACCCGACCGACGGCGCGACGTCGCTACGTATCATTGTTTAGCACGAGCTTGGGGCAAATCGTCAACCACTGACGCTGCTGAACGTACGGAAAACATCATCAAGGTTTTGCATATTCATCGCCCAAACCTTGAGTACCTTAGTTAGGAAACAAGCATATGGGGCTTTCAGGGATTGGATGCACTAAGTGGAGGGAAGATCAGTTAGATCCCACGGGCGACCGTGGGGAGGCACAGGCTAGGGACAGGCTAGGCGAGGAGGAAGCTATGGCGGGTCGCGGGGAGATATGGATGTCTGATGTCCCAACGGGACGTTGCAGGGGTAGCTGTTCCCGGGCTCGGTAGCTGTTCCTAGTGCACTGTAGGTACTCTACCTGCTGTATGTGCCCCCACTCAATGCTACCTACCTGCCCATCCCACAACAGATGTTGGATTCAACACTTTTTTCTCTCTTGGTCTTTCAAGATCAAAGGCAAAGTCTGTTTGTCTCTCTGTCATGGATGTAGCCATACCTACGTACGTTACGCCTTATTTGAAACAAGAGTGTTCTAGAGTCCGAGCGTTCCGGGGCATGTCTTGGTTGTTCCCCGCCTTCTAGTCCTCTAAGATTGCCGTGGATGGTTTCCATTTGTCTGGTATGCTACCAAGAGAGTGCACGTTGCCTCAACACCAAAATACCACGACAGAATAATCCACGAGTAACTTTGTTTGATACATTCAGATTCGCCATTCGTCAATCGATGCTCCATCGATCCATTAGACATCCGCTGCGGCTTGCAGTAGTTAACATTGGATGACATCAATCAAAATCTTCCCCATCTTTCTAGGCAGACGAATTCTCCTCCTCCACATTTCCTCAATCACCATGAGCTCGTTCCAAGCATGAGTGTCTGTCTGCTCTTACACCGCCCCAAGAATGATGTGTTACAGTCTATTCTCCAAGATCCTAGCTGAGGTACATAGACACTTTTCTGTTGCGCGTCCCCTCGACTTGATTGCAATTTTCAATTCCGGGTAGCACGGCTGCAATCATAACAATCCGATCCTGACACATGCTCATTTTGGTCGAGTCAGGCTTGGGCCAGGGCGTTCTTATCAAGACTGTCATTCCACTTCTCTTGACACCTGCCTTTACTTAATAACAGTTTTTAAGCGCAAGATATATACTCTCCCTTCAAATTCATTTAGCTATTGCTTTTCATAATCGGTAGCCGCAAAGTCGCTACCCTATTCCATTCACCTTGGAACAAAAACACTCACCTCTCGGTGTAAGATTTTCATGCCACCACTACGGATACAGTAGCACTCGACACCATCCAGAAATAGCCCAAATGCCCACCTCCCGATTTACTGGTTCACACCACCTTGAACGAGAAATTTCTTCTCGCTTCCCTAGTTGCGTGGCCTGGATAACAACAATTACAAACACACCTCAGTCATATCGCATCGGTGGGGGTGGCTCACTGTCTGTTCATCAGCGAAGACAAAAAGTGACGAAATGAATTGTGTTGCATCTAATTCAATTAACTTTCCATCACTGATGGCGTGGCCGTTGTTGGTGAAGTTGACTTAGAGCAACACCAAAAAGACGGTGTATTCTCCAGCTTATTTCCATTATTATATCCGCGCCCCAACTCGGCGAGAACATGGTATCAGGCGATGCTTCAGCTCGTTTCTAACAGGACACATGGCTATCACCATATCACACGTAGAACGGAATAGTCCCAGCGCGAGGCACAGCGGACTCGAATCTCCTTCATTGACCCACAAGACGTGGAATTGGATCATCATCCCCGTTACTGTTGTACATGGGAACTGATGTGATCAACAGCCTAAGCCAGTGGGGCAACTTCTCCAACAGGTACAAGCGAGATCAAGTGTAAGATATGCATCATTTGAGACCTTGCGTTCGACAACCGTTATGTCATTTTCCATCAGTTTGGCTAAAGTGCTCTAGCTGGCCTTACTCCTTCTTGTAAGCCTTGCAGCAGCACGCTCTGTGATATCAGAGATACCAGTCTAAACGAACTACAGTAACTTCAATATATCATAACCAGGCGCAAGACACGCAATACCTTACCCATAGACACCCCCTGGAAGCCCTTCAGAGCTATTGTGTGGTGGGGAGCTGTCAAGGACATGCACAGGCTAGCTTCCAGAATGTCCGCAGAAGCACGACACTCCTGGTGGATCGAATTTTCATATTGACTTTCTCTGTCCATATCAACCTGGCGGGAACCGATATCCATCAGCCACAGTGCAAAGCCCTGTTCCTAGCGTAATGCGCATAACGGCGGTCTCCGTCTTTTGTACGAGCCTTGCTTGTGTAGATGTTGGCCAAGGATACAATCTATATACGGAGTTGGTCTTGGCATCGCCATGTGCATGTCACAAGACCGGTCCGGCTATCAGAATCATCAGGAGCAAGGTGCCCGGACCGGCAGTGAAACATCCAGCTATTGATTGAACTAGTTGTACAGTCCAGTTGCTGGAGACAAAACCTATCAGGCGTAGCTATCTATCTCTCTACTCTGCCAGTTTCACCACCCAAAGAATGTGCTTATTCGTAAACCTGGAGTAGTGAGTGCCTTCACATATTTTGTACTTCAGACATCACGACGCGTAGTTCACTGTTTTGATACTTCGATTCCTCAAAATGTATCTATGCTCTCGCTCAACAAAACTAGTCAGCCCATAACGCCAACGGGCGGGGTATTAATACAACGGAATTCGCATTATTGAACACCACATTGCCCCGTCGATCATCTTGACTTCCGCCCGCGCGAGGAAGCCACCGTAGAAACTAACGTGAGCAATGCTCTCTTCTAAAACCGTCCCACTCGCCATAATATTGCCATAAACGCCTCATCTTTTCCCTTGCGCCCATACTCATCCCTATTGCCCTGAACTCGGATGGCTGTCAGAACAGCCTTGAACCGAAAGAATTCACTGTTTAGATTGACGGCTTGCATCACGCAGAGCTGCATCATCGGCCCTGTTCTTTCTTCTCAACACGGATCAAATCAAGCAGTGAAGCAATGTACGGACTCTGCAAAGCTGGTTAGCACACATATTTACTTCAATATACTTAAGTAAAAGTAGAAAACATACCAAAGCTCGGTTCTCCGCAAGAATCTCAAAGAATCGTGGCAGGAGGGGGCGGAAGAGCGTCTCGTTCCAGCCTCCAGCCTCGCCAAGGTTCTTCTGCTTCTTAATCATCTCCTCCTCAGCCTCTGTCTTGACCACATTACGAGCAATGTTGCGCAGCACTAGGGCAGCGCTGAGGGGGATACCCGCGGCTTGGGGCGGCAGGTTTGGATTCCTCTCATCCCGCACTGTCATTGTCTCTTCGAAAGTTACGGCCATAGTCTTAGCCGGAACTATCCAAGAGCGTTCTGGTTTTCGCACTTCGCTGGGCAATGCCAAGGAGATGTGGGTGTTTATGTGCCGTGCGAACTCTTGAAGATGCATTTTGGTAGGGTTGTGAAAACGAGAGCATTGACCCCAAGTACAAACAAACTCTTTCTCGACGTTATCAAATTGCCCCTCTCCGTTGCGTTTTTCTCCGACATGGTCCACGATAATGTGCTCCCACATCTTTTCAGGTTGGATGTAAAATTGGCCGCATTTCTCAAGCTTATTGTCAGGATTGGAGGCCCAAAGACATCGTACATACTCTTTACCATCCAGGCCAAGAGGCTTTGGTCTCGCGCGAATACCATGGATGATAAACTTTTGCTGTGGATCGCCAGGCTCCCTAAGAACCTGCGCATTGGAATCCTTGTATACAGAAGTACTATTTCGGATGAAGTCGGCTGGCGTGATGAGGGGCTGACCGATGGTCTTGAGGGGAGCAACAAAGGCATTCTGATAAGCTTGCCAAGCAGCTAGCTGCGTCACAAACGAGCTGTTATCCTCCTCAAAGAAGCAACGAACCCAGCGGTGGACGCGATCCGGCTCTTCCAGCTGGAGCATCTCCTGGAGGAGGTCATCAGGCATAGGAGCAATTTGATCGCGGGCAGGCATTCTTTGTTCGGGGACAAGAACAAACTCGCGCTGCGTTTTGCGTGCACCATGGGCGAGTAGACGAGCGAGGTGGTCAACAAGGCTCTCTGGTGTCAAGGAACGGATCAGTGTGTCAACGTTGGGCACAACAGCTGTGTATTGATAGAGGAAGTCAAGGCAAGCATCAATGAGCTCATCATCGTTCAACAGTAGCCAGCTGGCGATTCGCTGCAGTACCTGTCCAGGAACATTGCCCAACTTATTCGTAGCCTCGAGATTCATCGAGATACGTCCAAGCGCACGGAGAGCCGTCAAAATCGTGCCACGATCGTCAGATGACACCTGCGCTAACAAAACGGTGTAAAGCGGATCATCCGAGTCCAAAATCATAAAGGGTGTTAACTGTTCGGCAATGTCCAGGGTGAGATGTTTCAGTTCCACGAGGGAGTCCCTCTGTGGGAGGCTCAGGACGATACAGATGAGGTCCTTGAGGGGAGGAAAGTCAGACATGTGGTGAGCATTCTCCGGGAGAGTGACCATATTTCGAAGGGTCAGAACAGCTTCGGTAACTAGGACCAAGTTGTCTGCGTATGACTCAGTTTGAAGAACGTCCGGCACATCCTTCTCCATGAGGCTCTCAATTCGCGCAAGGATGTCTTGCGTCCCATAGTTTCCATCAAGGACATTTAGGTCGCTTGAGTCAGATGGAGAGTTCCAGGAGACGGTCCAGTTGACGTGATAAAACAACTGTCCCACCTCAAGGGCCTTGTCTACCAACCCTTCAGCAAGACCTGGAAAGGAATCGAACTTGTACTTATCACCTCGCTCAAACGATATCTTCACCAAGTGGTTGAGCGCGAATGATTGCTCGGCAGGAATGTTTGACCGCAAAGCATTCAAACAGCGCATGTAGATGTTGGGACCATCAAAGCCGGCTACTAAGGTCAGTCGTGTAAGTAATATATATGGACTGCGCACTCACTGCCAGGTTGCATTGGCTGACGGGGATCCAGACGAGGAAGCTGGCGTGGTTTTTGAAACTCGGTGGGCGCATTGCTAGGCGTTGCCACTGCACGAAGCGTCAAAGGTTTGGAAAATCGAGGTTGGTAGGCAGTGACTAGATTCGAGGTGTTCTCGGTATTAGTTGGGTGATGAAGTATCGAGGGACCCCGGTTGGCCTGGTAGTTCTGTTGTTGGTGCTGCTGAGGTACATGCATATTTGGATGGTGTGAAGGAGTCTGGGGAGGATTGGCGGCTGGTGAGTTAGTACTAGTCGCATGGTGAGCAGAAGAGTGTCGAGTTGTCCGAGAAGGTCCCGTATCTGGCTGAAAAATGACGCGCTGAGGAGGTGCTTCGCGCAGACCTCGAGATGCGCGCGCACTAGCAGCAGCGTCTGGGACAGGTCGCTCACGGACGGGTGTACCATCATCTCCCGACGCTGCTGAGTCTGTGGCACCCACATTGCTTTCTCTTTTGCTGGCGCGGAAGTTCTCTCGGGTGCGAGACAGCAGAGCAGCGCCCTTTGCCGTCACGTCCTCTAAAATGTCCTTTGGAGGTGGCTCCTTTCCGTGTACTGTGCTGATTTCGTATGCAGCCAGGTTTTTATAGAATTTCTCCTTCAACGAGAAGGCAGTGGAGGCTTCATTATTGGAATATATGCCAAGTTCGGAAGCCATACGTCGCCATGCGAGTTTCTCCTCAGAAATTTTGTCGTAACCACCGCTTTCCACAACATGGTTGAATACCTTGAAAAGATCAAGGTGTGTTGCGCCGACTTTGGGCTCTGCATCAAGCGTAGTGCCTCGTTTGGTATGATAATCACGGAGTCGCGACATGAAATCCTCATATTCAGGGGTGCGATCTATCGTGTGCGGCGGCACCTCATTACGAACGGGAGCCATATTGGGCGGTTGGATAATATAATACGAAGGATGCGCGGTCGCGAACAAGGAATTGATAGAGGTTTGGGATCGCTGAGCTGCGCTGGGCGTCGCACAGTGGGAAAGAGTCACCTACAACAGGCACACCCACGCAATTTCTAGAAGTTAACGGTAAACTTTCTGCTCGTTAATTAGCAGATTGGAAGATGTCGTTGGTGATTGCAGCCAGATCCACGACTGGAACTCAAGTCGCATGGGTCGGTCGCTAGTAGTTTGCGTTGGCGCGGCGCGTTTGAGTTGAGATTAAGCTGTTATCTTCACGTGATCAGCTGACTTGGTGAACCAATCGGCCTTATTCCTCAAGCGGGTGCCCTTAATTGCTCCTACCCAAAGTATAACGATCGTGGATTGTATTGCCTTCCATCTTCTATCGACCCAGGTATCCGGGGCAGGTGCCTTGATCTGTTTAAATCGGAAGGAATAACTTCAAGCTGAAGATTACCCATGCAGCTCCCAAAGATGGATCGGGACTTGCTAGATGTACATTTGCACTCTCTACTACTTATTCACTCAAATTGTTCACTCCATGATGTCTAGTCCTCCAACTCCAGTATTCGCTTGCCCACTTGTTTGTCTGGAAATCCGTGATGGTACCTTATTCGCTGCCTACAATTCCGCCCAGCCGCACAATGCTTTTACATTGACAATCGAAGGTGATCGGTCAATCGATGCAGAGACGGGATCATTAGTGATCTTGATCCATAAAGGAATCCAACAAGCGGTATACATATCCCGTGATGGGCAACTATCAGATGCTAATGGATCAGGTGTCTCTTCGACTGGGTGAAATAAATAGAATCTCGCGCCCCCTTGGTGATATTATCAGGATCGATAAACATACTAATCGGATGTGTGTCAGTGTTCCTGGCATGCCCCAATCGATTCTGGTAGAGTTCAAAGAGAAGAGAGACTTCAGCGTTGCTGTTTGTGTGTTGGAGATGACCGGCATTCATATCACTGAGACCATAACGGCATCTCTTCTTATGAATCCTTCGAGAGGCGAATCCCATACACTCGACTCTACCATGAACCTTGGACCACGACTCTCTTCTATCACGCCTCCTTCTCTCTTACCTGTGAATGAGTTTCAAGGAGATGCAACCCAGCCAGAATCATCATTCACCACAATGTTGAACGGCCCCTTTCAGTTCCCTCCATTACAACCAACACAGTCCACTCAAGCATTATATCCCCAAAGAACATACTCAGATCATACTCAGTTGTATGCTTCTCCATACCATGGTGTAAATACTGCCGGGATTGCGGCACAACTAAACCCTTACAATATGTTCTTGGAAAGGGGCGGTACACACTCGCATGTGCCTCGTGTGAGCTCCTCTCTTAAGCATTCGATCGACTCTGATTCATATCAAACGCAAGGCCCATCCGGAACGATCGAGACACAGGCTTCTCGAGATACCTTGGCTACAGGCTCGAGTATCAACAACCCTGCTAATCTTGAGAAGTCTGGGGTAGACATCCCTTTGAGTTTCCATGGTGTCAGTACGGGCAGCCATCAGCCTCTGGGAAGCTCAAGGAAAGAGTTATCGTCAAGATCGTATAGTCAACAGTCGTCAAATAAAAGACTGCACGAATTTCGCAACCTAATGCCTCGGCCAAGAAAACTTCCCTTCGAATCATATACGAAATGCCATACTGCAGATGGAAGACCCGAGAGCCAGAGAGATGTTCCAGTGGACAATGAGAAAATCTCTGGTCTCCTAAACACTAGGAGTTCCGTAAATTTACCTGCCACGACAAAATCTACTAACATGGGAAAGAGCTTCGCCACAAATCACTCAACCGACAAAAGAAGGGTTGAAAAGTCTCAGCTCAAATCCAAGGGGTTTGCACTGAAGAGAACGTCTGTTATTTCTAAGACAGGCCCAAAAACTAGGGACGGTTCTCTAGGTTTGGATCCGGTGACTACGCCTCCCAGTAAGAAATTTAGAGAGAACACTTACAAAGACGCCGATCCCCCAAACGAAGACATGAGGACAGTCCGAGGGGTTAGTTCAAAAAGCTGCTTAGGGACTTCAGTATTGGAAAGCCACCCCTTAGACCTTGATACTACGCCATACGTTGTGGTCATCGATCCCGACACATTGAAAGAGTCGGATCAAGCCACTACCATGTTATTTGAGCAATACGGGAGAGACACTGCCAACGGTGGTGAAAAAGGACAGTATGCCGAATTTTACCTTGATCAGATATGGACAAAGCGCAGGGACTTCTGGTTAGGAAAGCTTCATGCCATGAGAGGATAGCTAACTATCAAATCGCCTTTCTCCAGATACAACTTCAACTAGATCGAATCTTACAGTAATAGAACATGCCGTCAGGTTCTCATTTCTGTTACCATGATACGCTAACAATATGTTCCCAAAACTTGGGTAAACCGATTTGAAAAATAACGATGCACATTCTGCGCCCTTTTTGGGACCCTACTTTTGAGCATACGGAAATGTAACGGCCGTCTGGGCCTACCAAAGTTCAATATTCACCGTGTAAACAACAAAAAGGCCATCTTATTCACTTTCCATCCAAAGAGTGCTTAAAGGGTATTTAAATCGATACAAACACAACAGCCGTTACTCCTTCATCTTGACGTAGTTACTGGGAAAGATGCCCGTTCTTGTTCCAATCTGGCCGGTCCTAAAAGATGTTAGTTGCGTTGAATGATGACAGAAGAAAAGGAGCATATAACACATACCACCAGTCGTTGTCACTCTCGGTCTTCTTCAAGACAGTAATGACTTCGCCTTTCTTGAAACCCAGATCGCCTGGCTGATCAGCGTCAAAGTTAAATACAGCAACTGCCTCGTTCTTTTTGAGCAGTGCTTGTTTAGCGCCATAGTTGGGCTTAGGAGCCGCAGGCCGTCCGGGGCCAGTCTTCCTCTCTGCGCCAAAGCCTCCGGAGCCATAACCGCCTGAGGGGTTGTCCCGGTAGACGTAGTCGTTGTTCGCTCCGCCACTGGGGGCGAATGTGTTGGAGCGTGTAGGTCCGCCCAAACCGCCTTGTCTGTCGTATACATCGTCCTGCCACGTATTTGATCGGCTTGGCCTTCCGAAACCATCGTCGCGTGCGCCTGTTGGGTCGCGCTGCACGCCCTCACCCATCGCAGATCCTCGGCGACCGTTCCAAACAACATCGTCGTGTCGGTCGTCATACACGGGAGTGTCATTGTACATGCTAGCGTCATCACCTCCACCTCTCATGCCACTGAAGGCGCGCGAGTTGAGAATGTTCATCAGAGGGGCAGCTTGTGGAGGTGGTCGCACAGAACCGGTGAGAAGCTGCTGTGCTGTGTAGCGCTGGCCGTACATCTTTTCGTTGGCATCGCGACGCTCGATGATGGCAGACCCCTCGAGAGAGACACCAGCGAAAAGACCCTTGGTTTTTGAGTAGGCAAAGATTCCAGCTACACCTTTAAGAGACGCCGCACCAGCAGCCTCGGCATTGCGACCGACTGGACCAGCTGCTAGGGAAACATTGCCACCCAGCGTCAGAGAGCCTGCTTGAGCGAATGTTCTGACAGCGCTCGCGTCGTTCAGGATGAATACAAAATCGGTCAATTCAAATCCGACCTGGCCACCAAAGCCGGCACCAGCAGTCGCAATAGCACTCGGGGCGCTCCAGCCGCCGTCGGGAAGTCGGGCGACAACGAGACCACTACCGAAACGACCTGAGCCGAGGAAGCCGGCCTTCAGAACAGTGATTATGGCGAGGCCCTTTGCGTTTTCGAGGATGGACGGAGGGATGACCTTGTCGGGGCCAAAAGACTGGCGAGGGTTGATAAAGGACGTTAGAATCTTGCCGCATTTTTTGCATTCCGCTGTCGTGGAGTTGTATTAGCCATGTCTCACGATTTAAGCTGACTGTTTGACTGAGGGGGTGGAGCGGCTCATGATGCGCGATCATGAGTACGGAATTGAGTGGGAGGCTCGACTTACACGCCATAGACGACGGGAGAGGGCTGTTTATACCCATTTTGATATACGCGACCGAACTTCGAGGGATATAAGAAACAAATAAGGGAGAGGTGTATAGAGAGTAAGACCTTGCGCGGTCCAAAAACTGTTGTTGGAGGAGCCAAGAAGCTCCCGCTCAGTACAAGGTTGAGGGAGTGGGGTTGTAGGTATAGCACGGGAAGCTTGTCCGGGTTGCGTCGTCACCAGGCGATTTGTTGCTGCGCCTCGACGGTTCCTTGATCGGGTATTGGATGTAGGCCGACGGAAACTATGATGTCTTTCTGGTGATATGATATAGAGTCGTTGTAGGATACTATAGTATGTACCAAGGCAATAGGAAACGTTAGGTTAGGTAGACGCAGCGATACGGCACAATACGCGCTGGAGAAAACCTTCTAGTTCATGTGGCGCAGTTGCAACTAATGAGATGAGCGTCACTGTGAATAAGAACAAGTCCTGGGACAACAATTAAATCATTCGTAGCTGCCCAACCATACATATTCTTTCTTTGGACCTCGTCTGTAACGTGCTGCCCCGCCTCGGGCGTCAAGGTACAGCTACGTAATTCTTTGGCGGAGAAATCTCCAGTTGCTTGGTGGATCGCCGTGAAGGAGGTTGAATGTGTGGCGGTGCAACTTCCAGTACGTACCGCTATATTCCAGCGCACCATGAGCCCTGGCCATGGGGCGGCCGTGGCGGACTCCAGAATCGGGAACAGGAGGTCGTCATGAGCGGTCCAGGCTTGAGTTAGACATCGAACCCCTTTCATCGCTTGGCATCTAATACTGGCGTTGAGGATTAACCACGGCGACGGAGGGCTCAAGATTCGTAACGCGACAATTAAAAATACCACAAAAATCTTTCGGTTCCGATCGCGCACCTTGTCTTGACGATAACCCCCTGCTCTCGCCATCCCCATCTTCCGAGTCCAAATCTCATCATGTCCGAAGCCTACGAACGAGAGCGCCAAAATAACGCTCGCCTCGACGAGCTCTCCGCCAAAGTTTCTGCCCTTCGTGGTGTGACAGTCGATATCTACGACAATGCCCGAGCTCAGGACGTCATCGACAACACTGTTCGTCTACACCGTCCACCTGCTATAACATCCAGACAACTGACATCTAGTAGTCCGATACCTTCTCCTCCATGACCACGCAGATGAAGGGCTCCGCTGGTCGTTTAACCCGAATGGCTGCGTCCGGAAATCGTGTTGCAATCCTCAAGTTATCGGGCATCGTGATTGGTATCTTCTTGGTATTGTTCTACGGCGCAAAACTGTTCTTTTAAAAGCTTGGAGCGCAGGCGTATAAGCTGGACTAGACTTCAACCTAATACATGCCGATCGTCCAAAAGGGAGGTCGGCACGTTCATTATCACTGTTTTGCACGGCCAAGGCGACGTGGCCAGAGGGCATTCAAGTGTTCGCAGATACAAGACAAGGGAGTTATTCCCAGGAACTTTATTGGTTTGGCAGCGTTGGGCCGGCGTTATTGGAATACATTTCACACTGCTTAATCACTCAGACCAACATCGTAAAAGTCATACAATTTAAGTCATCCCCATTTCGCATCTACATGACTCCTAACATGCAAACGCCCCAACATGTGTAATTGCTTTATAGAAATCCTCACCAGTTAACCTTCATGATGTCTCCAAAATACACCAACTATGACCACACGTTGGAGAACAAGTCGTCATCCCCACCAAAGCCACCACTGGGCTTTGTCTGATTACCATTGCCACCAGCAGCAGGTCCGCTGCTTGTCCATCCTCCGAACTCCTCATCGGCGGATACCTTTGGTGAGGAGATGGGGTTGAAGCCTCCAGATGCACCAGGAACAATAGGAGTGTTGGCGAAAGCACCTCCAGAGTTGCCCCATCCGAAATCATTGGCCGCGGGCTTTGGAGGTTCAGGGGCTTTCTGAACTGGAGCTGGTGCAGGAGCTGAAGGGGCTCCCCATTCGCTTCCACCCCAGACATCGGCACCAGAGAACCCACCGATAGAGCTTGTTGTGTTGCCGGCCGCAGCAGTGTTGGCGGGTGCAACAGCAGGAGGACTTTGAGGGGATGAAAGGTTGAAGACAGAGCTGGATACAGGTACAGGTTGTGGTGGAGGAGGTGATGTAGTCACAGGCGCTGACAGATCGAAGAGATCACCCATAGCAGAAGATTGAGCAGGCTTGGGGGCGGCTGGGGCGGGAGCAGCGGCAGGCACTGCAGATGTAAATCCACCAAAGTTGGAGAAGTTGGAAGACTGAGGTTGGTGAGTAGGAACAGCAGGTTGAGAAGGTTTGCTGTCAAAGAAACTGCCCCCTCCTAGGCCACCAAAAGCATTGCTGCTCGATGTGGTACGGTTCGCAGACCCAAAACTGGCAAAAGGGTCAGGAGCAGCGGGCTTGGGTGCATTCGAGATACTCAGGCCGCCAAAGGCATCGTTGAAACCGCCAACTGAGCCTTGAGACTGGTGGCTAAAAGTGGGAGAAGCGAGACTGCCAAAGCCTCCCGCAGATGGCGGCTGCTGGGGTTGGGCCTGGGCTTGTGGTCGAGGCGCAGAGGCATATAGAGAGAGGATAGACTGCTTCAAATCGGGACGGGACTGGCCACTTGGGGCGGTACCAGTTGTGCTAGCTGGTCGAGGAGGAGCCTGTGGCTCGCCGAAGAAGTCAAGCCCGAGGAGTGAGTCCTTTGTGCTAGTTGCCCTTGGAGGAGCAGGTTCACCCTTGGGAGCAACTTTGGCAGCCTGAGGAGCAGCACTGCTTGATCGCACAGGAACAGGATCTCCACCGATAAGGTCCTCTTGAGGCGCAGCGATCGGCTTCGGTGCTTGCGAGCTGCCGCCCAGAGAAGCCTTTCTGATGGATTCCTTGCGCTCTATAACCTGCTTCTCTTTGACAATACTCAAAGGCACATCGTCGTCGCCGTCGGCATCTAGGGACGCAGGGTCGGGCATGGGGCCGTCCATAACCCATCGCTTGAGTTCGTACTTTGTTCGGATAAAGTTCTCGATCTTGGCTTCAGAGGGAGCGTGGCCTGGCGCAAGCTTAGCCTCCCAGTACTTGTTGGCGCGGGCATTGCCCCAGCGCAGAACACTTTGGAGTTGTTCGTCGGTCCAGGAATCGAGGTCGACGGACTTGACTCGGCTGATATGTGTGCCCATGCCACGATGGATGCCCGAACATCGGATACAGATGAAGACGCCCAAGTTCCAGCTGGCCCATCGAGGATCTAGTCAAGTTAGCAGGTAGGCAGTACTCATCCAACGGTTGAAACCTACGCTTGTTTCTTTTACAGTCGGAGCAGACCTTGTTGGCCTCCAACTTGACAAGACTCTTGAGGGTCGCTGTGTTTTGCGCCGCCCGCTCAGCGGCGGGGTTCGGGGCTCTCCTGGACATGATGCTGTTGTGGGTAGCGAGAGAAGATACAAAGAAGTCGGATTGAGTCGTCAGGAGGTGATGAGTGAGGGGTTTGTGAGAGACGCTCTAGGCGAGCGTTGTTGTAAAATGGCAACCTGGAGTTGAAAGGTGTGTGCCTGGACGTGGATGGATGTTGATAGGGAGGTGCCAAGGTGGTCAAGTCGGTGATGTTTAGGTTAGTTCCATTAGCTGTCCCAGCGGAATTAATGCACGGGCGGGCCTCATGGTTGGGTATCTGGCCCCTGGAATTGGTGGGGTCCCATAGATGCTTTAATACTCTCGTTATGTGTCTATTACCAGGCTACGGAGAGATTGAAACTTGTGTCTTAGATTGTGTTATGACTTTCAGTCACTTATTAAAGTTGAAGTCTCTAACGGGTGCAAATAAGTGACTTTTACATAGCAATCATATTAGTCAAAGATAGTGTTTCGGATACGTTCTCGCGATTTTTAATGATTGAGGTGTTCCAGGTGAACTCTGTTTCATATTACAATAGCCACATCATGAGTTTGAGAGCTAGAATATAATACTAATCATGCTTTCTCTTTCAGGAAATAATGATGATAAACCCAAATAAGCGCGTATGGATTGTTATCGCCATGCGCACTTGTCTTTTAAGCAGCGTATTTGAGCGCAAAACTCAATTCGTTGGTGCCATCATGAGCGTATCGCATAGGTAGCTAATAACCAAGATCCAATGTGGCTGTGGCTGGGCTGGGCTCAGCAACGCTAGAAGCAATCGATATTCGATGATGCAAATGATTCCACAGCTTGCAACTCATGATTTGTCACAATCGATTGGAGTTGCCACCAAAGCTTTACCCGGGACTTATAACGTCTTCTCTCTAAAGTCATCAACCTGTAGCTCAACCTTGAACTGATCATAAATACTCGCACATCAGCTCCCTTCTCAATGCGCTTCTCTCCACTACTATCGACTATTTTCTACACTTTCTCAAATATTACCCGTGTGAGAGCTCCGTTGCCTTCACACTTGGCTTTTCGACCTATTCCACTTCGATCTATGTCTGGTATTCCTCTCTTGGGCGCTCTTTTCGGCACTTCATCAAAGAACTCTTCCAATATGTCGTACCCTGACCAACGCTCAGATGACGAGTGGCGTGCCGTTCTCAACAAGGGTGAGTTAGCACTTGTTTGATTACTCTTGCATGCCATGCGCTGACAGCAGCAGAGCAATTCCGCATCCTCCGTGAGAAAGGCACTGAGCGCCCCGGCTCAGGCAAGTATGACAAGCATCAACCCGACCATGGCGTCTATACCTGCGCAGGCTGTGATGCGCCGCTTTACAAGGCGAGTCACAAGTTCAGTTCCGGCTGCGGCTGGCCTGCATACTTTGACAGCATCCCCGGCGCCGTTGTCCGCCATGAAGACCGCGCTTTTGGTATGGCACGCACAGAGATTGTATGTTCCAACTGCGGTGGTCATCTAGGCCATGTGTTCAAGGGCGAGGGTTACGACACACCTACCGATGAGCGTCATTGTGTGAACAGCGTCAGTCTGAGTTTCTCGCCTGATGATAAGACTGTCAAGGACAAGCCTGAAAGCAAGGCTTAATTCTGGAGTTTGAGAGTCAGCAGGGAAGATGCCAAGATTACATGCATGAGCGGTCTCTTGAAAGGGTGAGGAGTATATGGCGCAGAGAATATGATGGTGTTGCATTGGTTGAACTTAGAATCTGATAATCGATCAACGAACGTGTTCTAAATGGATTGGTTCCCTATAATCCCATTCTATGGTTCTGGCTATATTTGGTCGCTGTCACGCTTCCTACGTCGTCTACATTGAACCAAGGCACATCAGTCGAACCTCTCGGGGAAGCTGACCCATTCCTCGAGCTCCTCGTCCCAGTGCTTGAAATGCTGAGTTTCTTGATCCCATGTCCAGTAATTATCTTCCACATCATTATCTTCGGAAAACTCGATCTCGGGGGGCGTCAGGGGATGTCCCTGGGCGTATGCTTCTTCGATATGTTGACTGACTGCTCTCATGTGCTTGTCCTCCGTGGTGATAGTCAAGCAGCGTATCTGTTTTTCCAACTCTTCTACTTGAAAAGCTTCGGCAAATGGACCAATGCTTTCGTGAACGTATTTTTTTCTCTTGGGGTCAGGTGCAGTAAGGACATTCTTAACTGACAAATCGCAATCCCCATCTTGATTCTCCGCCGGACATGTGTATGTCGAGAGATCACATCTCCTTTTGAGGTGAGTATCAGATGAATCCTGTGTGTTGCTCTCAGTCACTTGACTTTTCCCCCAGCTGGACTTCCGCTGGGGATGGTCCTTCGTCTGTCTTCGACGGTATCTCCCTCCGATAGAAGCTTCGAAAGACTGCACGATAGAGGATATGTTACTCCTGACTGCAAAGGAATGGCCGGGTATGAGCACCTGTAGAATGTTAACATGTCTAGTTCCGTAACGCTTGAGAAGCCATACCTTGCCAATTGCATAGCAGCAGCTCTGCTCATTGTCTCGTGGGATTTCCGTCCTGGCTACTGGGCGACACATGGACAAGGCTTCGGGGGCTGTGTTGAGCGGTAAGAGAATGTACCAATGAAATTATCTTTCTGGTTAATCAACCAAGTTCTTTTTACTGGTATCGGTGGTTTCGTTGATTTCTTCCTAGGGCACACATAGTCACCTTTAAAGTCCTGAGATTCATGAGTGTTATGTGAGGGTTCGGAAACGGGCGGCGTACAGCTCATTCGAATTCGCGGCTCTTTACGACGACGAGGCGCAAGTGATAGCAACCGGGGAGCACAATGTCATGCACATTTTGACAAGTTTGTCATTTGGAGTCGCTTATTTGGAGTCTGACGCCCGACGACCATGTATCAAAGAGGCGCAGCAACCACTCGACTCAGGTTGAAAAGGCGACTACATTCAAAGGTTGAAACGGAGGAATTGCGATAAGGCAGTTGCATTTGCAGAATTTTAATTTCACTGTAATTCAAATTCACGCCTTGTGGAGTTCTCCTAAAGTGCAATTTCAACCATCCGTAGCCAGTCTTGGTTGTACAACTCACCGATGCGGCTCTTATTTCACTATCACTAGCACAGCCTCTGGGCTGTGCAATCCAACCACCGACCTCTCAGACCACTCAGAAGCCTGATCTATCAAATGTTTTGTGGAATGTATGATCGAGGCAGACAATCGGGCTAGTATGCCCCAGGCAAAAGAAGCATACTCGTTTTGGCCTTGTCCAGTTATTGGACACAGCTACTTGCATATTGACTACCCTGACCATCGCGACGATGGAAAAGCCCAGCAGAGGTTTTCTCGCTCATACAATGAAACTGGATAACTTGGCTCATGATTCCACTTACAACTTATAAACCATACCCTACTGTTCTCGGTGCTAAGTTCACGCTTCCACGATAAGCGCCGGTGCTTTCCACTTTCTCCCACCAACAGCATTTGTTCTACCACCAGGCGCTTCTCACTGCCTAATATCCATTTCACTTGGACCAAGAAAGCGATGAACCCAATGAATAGACAAAGGAATCCGGCTGTGGTCGAAAGACCTAGGCGCTTGAAACTAAGTGTCATTGAGGATGTCATGAAACAAGCTCCAGCTCGCTCACGTTCACCCATCAGGCTCAGTCCGATTTCCAAATATCGATTGAGACGTCGGAGCAGCTCATCTGCTTCTCATGGTGTTGAGTCATTCAGGCGAAATGTCAGGGATGAAAGACGCTTAGAATCTTTGGGGATACAAGGCCAAACCATGCAATCCGATACTTTGCAGACATTTCAGTGCCTAAGCCCTCAGCAAGGTGCTCTACCGTTTCCTCAATTTCCCTTTGACGAGTCAGCCATACTCACGGATGATGAGCCTCAAAGCCAAGGACAGTCTCCGATTACACCAGCTAGTCACAACTGGCAGCTCCCAGCACATCCCTTTGGAACTCCTCTAGGGGCTCAGCCAGCACGAGTCAAAGAAGGCCAAATAATTCGCATTACCCTCAAGACTCAAACCACCGAAGTACCATGTATCGCCAAATGCTACCTCAGTCGTGAATCGAGTGTTGTCGATGACGACTTTGCTCGCAACTGGGCCGTCAAGATATACCCCGTGCCTAAAGAGAGGTGGAAGGATGCCAGGCACTTTTGCGTGTTGGATGTGATTGACGTGGAAACAATTGGAAAGACTCAGAAGCAATTGAAGATCCGACTCGGCAAGCTCCTTGATCAACGATTCAGTGTTGAGCTGGGTTTTGAATCATTGAAATCTCTTGGTCTAGTCGACGGTCCTGGTAAGTGATTACAGTCCTGATAAGCTCCAGGGAAAGCTAAGCCAACAACAACACAGAAGCAGTCACTCGATCTGCACCACCTAGCCAGTATCCTTCATGGAACGACATCAACTCCTCTTATATGCCACAACCTCAGGATGCGTTTGCGCCTTACGTGCTGACTCCTCCGGTACCACAGCAATTCACGACGGGCCGCAATCGTGCGCTGACGGTACCTTCAGCGGGTCCTTCGATGATTCCAGCCATCACGATAGATACTTCGTTCGATACCTCATTGCCACCGCCGATGCCCATGTACGACTCGGGATCTGGCGAGGATTCTAGCTCACCATGGGATGCGATTTCGCTTGCATCTCAGTCATTTCAAGACGACGATAGGAATTCCTGGAGTCCAGCGGTTTCCGAGTGCGGCGGCATGCCATCTTATGATGCCTGTATGAAATGATGACTATATAATGTCTGTTTTCTTTCCTTAGCGCTCGGCGGTCGGAGTTTAGACTACATTTTGCAAGATTCATCCATGTTTATTAATGTCAATACATATTCTTTGCGTAGCGTGAACTGATCTTTTCCTTGTGATAATTGAGGGACCACGTGTTGATGATACCCAGGCCAAATCGTCATTTTTGGAGTAATTCTTAACCACCCCGTGACGCAACAGACAGTAGAGCTCTTGGAGACTTCCCCCGCGCTGACTCCTAAAAAGCTGGGGAACTGGCATGTGATCGGGCGCTAAAAAGACGCGCTAAAGTCGCCAAGACTGGGGCGACGAGATGCCTCGGTCCCCGGTTTTGAAATCCGTCTTCGGTCTTGTTTTATCATCCTCTACGCTCCTGTGACAAGCCTTCCCAGCTCTTCTCCTGCACAACATCCGAGGTCTACCGAGATTTTTTCTGTATAATAATCCTCCGTGCTTCTTCCTCTTACCTCGACCCGTATCCGTCTTTGTATCGCGCATTATACCCCATCCTCAACTCCTTTTTAGTATTACCTTTACATTATAGCCAACATGGGTGGTATGTCCAGTCGCCACGCTTTGCGCTTACCGACATGACAAGCTGACCTTTTCTCCAGTCACCGATAGAATCATGCAGATTGGAGGCCAGATCTCTGGTAACCCGACCGCTGGCGGTCGTGAGAAGATTCTCCAGAAGAACCCAGACGATGTATGCACAAAGGGAACTGTGATATGCGCCTGAGTAGCTCACTGACCTCACGTAGATCGTCGTCACCGCCGCTTGCCGAAGCGCATTCACCAAGGGAGGACGTGGTGGTTTCAAGGACACACACGCCGCTGACCTCATGGCCGGAGTCCTCAAGGCCATCCTCGACCGCTCAAAGATCAACCCCGCTCTCGTCGAGGACCTATGTGTCGGAACCGTGCTCGCCCCTGGTGGTGGTGCGACTGAGATGCGAGCTGCCAGTCTGGCGGCCGGTTTCCCCGAATCCATCGCCGTCCGAACCCTCAACAGACAGTGCTCTTCCGGTCTCCAGGCTACCGTTGACGTGGCCAACCAGATCAAGACAGGCATGATCGATATTGGTATCGGTGCTGGTGTCGAGAGCATGTCCATCAACTACGGTCCCAATGCCGTCTCTGAGTTCTCAGAAGAATTTGAGAAGATCCCCGAGGCTGCTAACTGCAAGGTCCCTATGGGTGTTCTATCTGAGCAGATGGCCAAGGACCTCAACATCTCCCGAGCCGAGCAGGACGCTTTCGCTGCTTCATCATACCAGAAGGCACTCAAGGCTCAGAAGGAGGGTCTCTTTGATGAGGAGATTGCCCCCCTCAAGGTCAAGGTTGAGGACAAGGAGGGTAACGTTAAGGAGATCACCGTCACCAAGGACGACGGTGTCCGAGATGGTATCACTGCAGAGTCTCTGGGCAAGATTCGCCCTGCTTTTGCCAAGGATGGTTCCATCCACGCTGGTAACGCCAGTCAAATCTCCGACGGTGCCGCCGCTGTTCTGCTCATGAAGCGATCTACCGCCGAGAAGCTCGGACAGCAGATCCTCGGCAAGTATGTCTGCGCCTCAATTGTCGGTGTCAAGCCCCTCCTTATGGGCCAAGGTCCCTGGAAGGCCATCCCTAAGGCTCTTGACCTTGCTGGCATCTCCAAGGACGACGTCGACATCTGGGAGATCAACGAGGCTTTTGCCAGCCAGTGCCTGTGGTGCGCCAACGAACTTGGCATTCCCCAGGAGAAGATAAACCCCAAGGGAGGTGCTATCGCATTCGGCCACCCTCTGGGTTGCACCGGTGCCCGACAAGTCTCTACTCTACTATATGAGCTTAAGCGAACGGGCCAGAAGGTTGGCGCAACATCCATGTGTGTGGGAACCGGTATGGGTATGGCCGCTATCTGGGTGGCGGAGTAGAATGTATGTACAAACGTATGCAGCATGTATTATGAGCATTTATAGTTTACCTGAGATATTTTGTATATATACCTAGCCCTCAGGGTACCATTGAGAAATAGTCACTTTTCTAATAACGGGCACCTTTTCGCATAAGAACAACACAATGGTAGACTCAATAGAGAAGTGAAGTCAGGGAGGATCGGAATAAAGTACTTCTTAATTACGGAAGATCACAAGGGGCTAGAGATTATTGGTCATCCGTCATTGGCATTATAGCTACGAGCCTCATCATGGTTCCATCGTGTAGATCGAGTGACAAGCACTAAAAGTGATTATATTAGCTGCTGAAGGACAGTCTTGTGCATGCCCAGTTGTCTATACTGAGTCTCGTAATTGTTGTAAGTCTAAAAGGTCCCACCATAGCAGTGAGCATGGTGCAATAGATGATGAAAGACGATACATGAGATGCCTCCAAATCAAAGAGTAATCGAGTGCTAGATAATTCAAATCCACAACAAATGGTCCTGGTGAAGTGATTATGTGCTCAAGATAAGGGAATATGTGGGAGGTAAGGATTTACGCAGCATGTTGTAATGTACATTTAAATTATGACGTTGCCATGATGCTAAAAAGATGCTAACTATATATTAGCCTTGATGTATATCATTTTGTCTAGAACCCATCCAAGTTTGTTCCTATGTTCTTGTCATTCGCAACATCAATCAAGTGCGTTCCTACAACCAGATCCATTAGTCCAAGCCCAACACTCTTATACACCACAGTGCCATCTCGTAACCACCGACAAAGATGATCTTCTGACTTTCTCTTCTCCTTTTCCAACGAAGTGCTGGAACTCTTCCGCGAGCGGAAGAATGAGCCAGACCTGCGGCTTTCTGAGTCTACCGATCCAGTAGGGCTAGTTGGTGTTTCGCTGGTGTTGCTACCACTACCATATACGCTTGACATGGAGCCCCCTCTGCCATGGATATCCAGCTTATCCATATCTGAAGTGATAGATGCTTGACTACTAGAGAGTCCATCAGACTCTTCTGTAGCCAGACGGTGTAGCATTACCAGCTCTCCCAACCTGGAATACCATGTCAGCGATACTTCTAAAGGCCGAAAACAAATACGTACTCCACCAGTTGATGAGGGCCAATATCGGCTGCTATAATCTCGCCTGCTTCTTTGAGAACGCCCTTGATATTATCAACAACGATTACTCCACCTTCGATTGCATGCTTATGGAAATGTCGATGAGGTTTGTCGTCTCGTTTGGCCGCCAGACGGATGAGATCATCGGGCAGTTCTCTCATTTCAGGTGTCAAGCTTCCGACGGCAATTATGAGTCGTCCTTTCTTGCGGCCTTCGTGAGACGTCAAGATGGACCCATCAAAGAGGTCATTTTGCGATGCGGTACAGCAGTAGATCACATCAGCCTCTCTTACCTGTTCTTTTACCAGACGCTTATACTCATTATACGCGGGGATCAGGAGTCCGAATTTGGTTTCTGACCAACCCTCACGCTTCTTGATATTAGGGGAGATGGCAGCGAATCTTTTCATAAGCCCTGTTGCCTTATCGCTCCAGCGATGGTTAATGACATTGACGTGCCTGATGGTGTGCCCGCGCATCATGAGAGCAAGTCGGATGTGCCAGTAAGCCTGAAGACCACTGCCAAATACGGTCAAAGTCCTGACATGATTGCGGCGCGCCACAAGACAGGTTGATGCTAGAGCAGTCCGAAATGCTGTCAAAGTACTCGCATTAATGATTCCGAGTGGTGAACCATCTGGTCTGAACAAGTTGACAACACCAGTCGGACTGGTCCTCTCAGCCCTAGATGGCTCTTCCGCGCTAGTTAAAGAAATCACTGTCATGTCAGAATAATATATTGCCCACGTAACACAGCGACCTCACCTTTACAGCCCATTCCACACGGGGCACAGGAAGGCATATAAAGCGTCCTAGCCATGGTCTCAGGATGTAGTGTCGATGCGTGGTCCGGTTGCTGGAAGGCTTCCTCCAAAGCCGGCACTCCGGTAGAGAACTCATGAAGAGACGAGGCTAGGACATGGCGGAATTCGTCCAGCTCGTCAACTGTGAGATCTTCCAAGATGGAGTTGACCTGGGCGTCTGAAAGGATGGTATAAGTCATTTTCTTTTGAATGTCACCTTGGAGAGATGTTGGTTGAAAACTTGATCGCGACCAACAGCGCAAGTTGGGTCAATTGACTCAAAGGTTTCCTGGCCGGCCGAGTTGAATACCTTAGTCTAATTGAGAGCCAGAATGCTAAAGATTATTGCTTGATAAGCGACGAATACCTGAGTGGTGCTTAAGGGTTGTTGAAGATGATGTAATGGAAGCGTATTTATAAACAACGGCAAGAGGGACCACTCCACATCCGCGTGGTTTAGGTAGAGTAGAATGTTTAGTGGTATGTTAATTATAAGAGCAGGGCAGATGGCTACGAGGACATCAAGATCCGGCCAAAGATGAATAAATCTAGACCAATCCTGATTGGAATTGCTTATTCATTCAGACTAGTTAGCAGTCAGCAAGACACATGCCACCAATACAGTTTATCATGTTCATGGAGCATGAGTAGTGCCTTGGTAGTATAATAGAGAACGGGAGATGCAGTCTGAATATAACCTCACTTTCAATACTCTTGCATCTGCTCTACAGTCACAGCTGTGGACCTGCCAAGTATTTAACACGGTTTTCGTAGTGAATGAGCTTGGCACCAAGACACAAAGCATTTGACTCGGCATCACTCCTCGGCAAGGCTTGGCAATGCCGCGTAGTCGACGTACGTCACTTGACTATGCTGGTAATTGAGTTGCCTATGAGAACAAAGATGCCTAAAAGTGAGTTTGGTGATTATATGTAGACAGAGTACCCGATGCTGAATAGGTTGATTGATCTAGCACACGTGCTTTGGTTGTGTTTCACCAAACCTGGGAGCCAAAACCTTTGTCTCATATTGACCTTCGGACCTCCACTCTCAGACGTTACAGTTACAGGGACCCCCTCACCTACAGAAAACATTCTGGAACCGCTGTCATTGCTGGAAGCTTACCCAGCATCGCCCCGTGGAGCCGCCGTCGACACAACTGCCCTTGCTAGCTTGCCCGTATTGACACTGGAGCCAAGCCCTGCACAAGCCTCAATCAAAATTGGGGACCTTAGCAACCATCCCATCCCATCATTTGCGAAGAGGCTACGTTCATCATTTCAAACTTCCCGTCGTCACAGCGAATTCGGCTCTCTCCACATCTCAACTCGAGCACCATCGCATCGCTATCGCAACAATCAACGACCTCCGACACGCTCTTCGTCTTTCCGATTCCGCATTGATTGCTCAGAACATCGCCAGCTCGGTCCCTCAATTGCAGTTCCCTCGCCCACTCAAACACCGAATACGAACACTCGTCGTAAGCTGTCAAGATGACGCTCAAGGAGGAGTTCCAGACGCGAAACTTCAGTATGTCGCTTCCCACGTATTGCGCTGTTCTTAGTTTATACTAACCGTCATACAGGCATTTACGGACAATGGTAAGCCACCGATCTTCAGCTGCATATAGCTTCCATCATAGCTATCAAAGCTCTAGAGTCGCTCTTTGCGATTCTGCCCTCGTCGATCGATCGAACTATGGCACCAACAACAGGCTAACATCGCTGGTGTGCAGGCTGGGAATTCTTTCCATGATCATTTGTCTGGCTGTCGGGATTGCCAATATCTTCACGTTCAATGTTATCCGCTACATCTTCTGCGCATTCGCCATGTAAGGCTGCCTTGGCTTCACAATGAAAGTTCGAAACTGACTGTGCATAGCGCATCGGCATTTATCATCCTGTTCATTGAGGTCCCTCTCCTCCTCCGCATCTGCCCAACATCCAGCACGTTCGACGAGCAGATCCGCAAGATCTCCACTAACTATATGCGCGCCGCTGCCTACGGTGTCATGTCTGCTCTGCAGTTCATAAGTAACGTGACTGGCGCAAGCAGTCTGATTGCCGCTGCCATTTTCCTGCTTTTTACTGCCCTGTGCTACCTGCTCGCCGGTATCAAGGGACAAGCCTTTGTCGGTAGCAAGACCCTTGGTGGTCAGGGTGTTGCGCAGATGATTGTGTAGGCACATCCGCTACCTATCCGATCAATTGCATGGTTGTGGCGCAAGCAAGCGCAGTGAGTCTTTTGAATTGCAGGGCATCGCAAGGTGTAATTCTAAAGGGTTCGCTGAGTGTTGGAGACATCTGCAGCTTTTAACAGCTCGCAGATGAAGGACGAGGGTGGTGATTGAAAATCCGCATATCTCGACGAGTTAGGATCCTGCCAAGCGCAGCGGCCTGTATACCCAGCTGGATTTGGCGTCTGGGATGAGGAACGGCTCCCGTTTTGATTGAAGTTGTTGTTTTTACGTGGGATGAGTTTCGACGACTGCGTTGTTTGAGTTGTTTCGTTAGAAATTGATTATTTGTCTTGTGTTCTCGAACGCTCGTTGCCGCCATGTCCGAAGTAATACTGTCCCAACGAAATAGGCCAATCGCTTATCCATTGGTCGATGTCAAAATATCCCACATGCAACCGTTGGGAGCTCTCGGGATTGCCGCTTGTATCATATGATAGGATCTGCAACTTGATCCATTTGGCCCGCCCTCGAACGCGTTAGGTCAACTACCACGGTGGCAGACAATACAGTACCCAGACATTTTGAGAACTACCATGTAACGGTTAAAGCTCTGACACCCTCGTGATATGATACCAAGCTTTACGAGTTCGCCGCTAGGATGAATGCAGTTGATGGTTAGAGAGAGTGGATAACTGTCACATTCGAGGCCCTTCAATACCCGGTTATAAGTCACGGTCTAGAAGTAAGGCAACTCGGGTTTCGCTTGTTTTCACACCGGTGAGGGTCATGCTCTGGCGTCAACAACTTTGTTGTGATGAATTTGCAATAGAACAGAAGAAATACACAGTAAAACGATAAAAGTATGCATAACAGTGAAATCTAGATCATATTCGTTGAGGACGTGAGTCGTATAGAACGTTTTGTTTGATATGTAGGGTAACCGGACCGGTTATTGCTTAGATTCGTCGGCCAACTGGAGCTTCGCCCGGGGATGGCGTCAGAATGAATCTCTTCAGAACAGCTGCGGAAAACTTCTCGGGTTGGTGGCATGTAGAGTGGAGGGGATGAGCGGAGTGTGATTCGACAAGAGGGAGGATCGTGATAAGATGCCCAGGGGAAACAAGGTTTTTTTTATCCAGTCAGCAAAGTATAAGTTGCTGGGTATCAGTTCACAGTCTGATATATACATGTATAGAGCTTCAAAGAAGATGAGCATATTGACAACACTAGGATCTCTATTACATTCTGGCTCCATTGATCTCCCTGTAGACAAGACGCCCGGACCTGGGATTCCCTGGTGAAATCAAAGTCTCTTTCCTGTCTTTGACCAACAACGTTTCTCCTTGCAATGCATGTGTTGATAGCTCCGTTCCAGCTGGTCAGGCGACCATCCGATTTAATCACCATTTCACCCAGTCAGAAGCCGTCGAGTAAGCGTCATTCCCTTGGCCTCTTACGGACGTAGCAAAGTACCATAACCGACTGTAGCAGGTGTAGCATCCATTAATCGGTTGGTGGGGAATACACTGCAGAAGATCCGCCGCCATGATGGACTATAGCGGGCCGGCGAGAGGGAGGTTTTGCGAGTACTACCCATAGCATGAGTTTCGGGTTGTTACATGTTATTTTTACACATGACGGTAACTGTATCTTTCTGCTTTTGCCCAAATACGAGGACATGGTATTCGACTTAGCTGGAAACCAGCTTCTGCATTGGTTTATTTGTCGCACCGCGCGTCTCAAGCTTGATTGTTTGGATTGGACATAGGAACCATCATAGATTCATGGAACTGCCCGTTCAGGGACTGTGGCATCATTAGTATGCGGGGTGCACTGTATCCAAGTCCATGCAAGTGACGAAAATGCTTTAAATGGTAGCTCTGAGGTAAGCTCCAAGACAAGAGGTCAACAATGGGGTGAGGCTGCGACAAGTGCTCAATTCGTGTCTGGCTGCAGTCACCAAGCTCCATGAAGCAACTGTAATTCGGACAATAAGCTTCGCAACAAGATCATCATATTGAAGCAATCTCAAAGCACCCACGATCTCTCCAACACGACAAAAAAAGCCCATGATCTAGTTACAGTGCTGATCAGAAACCTCTCGCACCGTTCCACTTGGCGCCATCGCAATCCCTGTTTTCACAACCAGTGACGACGAACAAAAGTCACCAGCTCCGGTGACATTGGGTCAGATCCTGCGTCTACCACCTGGGCACTCCGATTTGTTTTGTATTGTATCGAGGCCGGGCAGGAGTGAGCGTATATAAACCATCATTCATAAAGTCGCCGGCCGCTGCCCTGAAATACGTAGTGCACATAGTTCTTATATCCATCCTCTTATCTAAACTTGTAAACCCCAACCAAACCCGTCACTTACTTTCCTGATCCCCGGGCCAATCGACACCAATTACGGCAACCCCATTGGTAAGTTATTCTCCCTAACAAAAGATCAATCGGTGTGCGACGGGCGCAGCACTCCATCGCTCTCTGATAGCAATGGATGGGTCCCTAATCCGTTCATTCACTGATACTTTGGGCGCCGCCTCCATCTCGTGAACCGTGGATCCGATAAGCCCAGCAGGGACCGGCACGGGCAGGTACAGACAGGTACATTGTACTCTGTACTCCGTGCAGGCATGGACATGAAATCGTGATCCACGGCACTCGAACTGGAAGTCTTTAAATACCAGTCCATTCCCCTGTCGTGGACAGTGCCAAACCCCTGCTATATCTCTCTGCTTTCCAATTGCATCGGCTTTGCACTTGTCACTTAAACTCGATACTAATTGCTTAGTTTTGACCTGTTGGTCTTTCTAGGCCCCGTTGTACAGCCATCGTCTTGTCTTACACGAAAACCCGACATATCTCTTTTATTTTGTTTCAATATTGCGTACTCGCTCCCACGAGCTTCTTGACATATAAACAATGACCGCTGCCACAATGCAACAACCTCCCGCTATCCCCCCTCGCCCGGCCAAGGGTCAGGAAAAGAACGAACCCGCGGGCAATGTTCCCAAAATCCCGCCTCGTCCCTCATCGAAACGAAACGATCGCTCCGTATCTCCCAATCCCGAACGATTCGCTCCTTCGCCCTTCAACGGGGGCATTCCCATGAAGAGCCCCATCTCTGCTCGATTCAACCCCAGCGAAGCTCAGCAGGAACCCATTCACCGCCCAAACAGCGTTTCCATGCCTTCGATCGGTCAAGAGGGCCTCGAATACAGCGCTGTGGCCCATGAAGTCAAGCCTGAAGAGATTCAGGTGACAGAAGAACAAAGAGCTGCATCACCCGAGCAAACACGTACTATCGCCGAAGACCTCAAGCTCCATGCGCCCAAGCCTTCTTTGCCTGCGCAGAGCGCCAAGCAGCGTGTCCAAGCGGTTACACGAACCGACTCTGATAAGGCTGCCCAATTCGGCATTGGCCGTCCTGGATCTACCGCGGGCGTCAACAAACAGTCTAGCACCAACGTCTCAGTTAGTGATGGCCGCCAAGAGACTGAAGAAGACCATGGCATCCCCGAGATCGGCCAGCGGGTGCCCATGAACCCTCATCTTGGTGATGTTCAGGCCCCTTCACCTGGGCCTGGCTCTGAAGAATTCAAGAAGCACCATCATCGCAAGCATAGTTCTCGTGGTGGACCACCAGGCAGCTACGGCCTCCATGGCCACGGTGTTGCACCTTGCGACAAGCTCGACAAGGAATACTACGAGAAGCACCCCGAAGTTCTCAAGAGAGAGCATCAGACACCCCTACACGACCGTCAGAATGACTTTGCTATGAGCAAGGATGACCTGAACAAATTGGTCAGAGATACACGATCCCGAGGTGCTGGAATGGGTAAGTTGTCGTTTACCAGTTTCAATACAACATTATCTAACGATCACAGGCACATCGGGTTATCAGTCTACTCCCACTGATGAAGTTGGTTTCCAGGCCAGTGAAGAGTACACTTCCCGCCTTTCGCCTCGCCCTGCTTCTGCCGTGGAAAGCAAGGTTCAGCCTTTGTCGTTCAAATCAGAGATCACCAACCCCGAGGGCCAGCATGTAGTACACGTGGATGACCCTAAGCATCCCGAATACCGCTCCTATGGCGATGAAGATCCTGCAGTGAATGATGAGGATCACGAATATACTGCGCCCATTCTGGCTTCTGACGAAGTCAAGAGCGACGACCATCCTTACAGCCAGCAACCTGCTGTCCACCCTCGTCCAGGCAGTGCTGATTTCGATGAGCCCCCAAGCAGACCCTTGAGCAGGGCCAACAGACCCAAGAGCCGACCCACTAGTATTTACAAGAACAACGACTCTCAAGAGTTTGCTCCCACTTCTCTGGACGACGTTGAAGAATACGAACCTCTCTTCCCTGAAGAGAGCAAGAAGGAAGCCCAGCAGCCAACTGGTAGCAAGGCCCGTCATTATTTCCCTAGCAAAGATGTCTGGGAGGACGCACCAGAAAGTGTTCACTATACTGTAGAGGTTTCAACACCAGATCAGGCAGAGCAGACAGAACAAGTGGAAGAGACACGACGACGATCAGCTGCCGCGGATCGCCCCAAGACCCCGGCTCATCTTTTTGCACAAAGGCAGGAAGAGCTTGCGGAGCAGGAGGTTAACGGCCCTGTGGATATTCAGCCTCCCAAGAACCATGATAAGCCCATCTGGTACGATCCAAAGGAGTCCGATTCTTTCCTTAACAACAACAAGAGACCTTCTGCTGGCCAGCGATTTCCCAGCCGGGATATTTGGGAGGACGCCCCCGAGAGTCAACTTTACGAGACCACCGTCTCTGATTCTCCCCAGGCTGAGAAAGAGGCCACGGTGGAGTTCAAGGAGGAGCCTAAAGAACAGAGCAAACCCGCCATTCCCGAACGGCCGGCTAGAAAGGCATCTGAAGATCGTCCCGCTATTCCCGAGCGACCCAAGCCAAAACAAACCTCAAGTGATGATGGTAAATCCAAGCCCCCTGTCTCAGAAAAGCCAAAGCCTTCAATCCCACCTCGGCCGACCAAGTCTTCATCAGGAGACTCGATAGAGCCTAAGCAGAAGCCTCCAGTGCCTAGCAGACCCGCCGGCAGCAAGATTGCAGCTCTCCAAGCAGGTTTTATGAGTGATCTGAACAAGCGTCTGAAGCTTGGTCCTCAAGCTCCCAAGAAGGAGGACGTGAAGCCACAGGAGGATTTAACGGAAGAGAAAGAGAAGGCCCCGCTTTCGGATGCTCGCAAGGGTCGGGCCCGTGGCCCACAACGCCGAGCTCCGGCTAAGAGTCCCGCTGCCGCACCCAAACCCGCACCCGCCTCTGAGTCTTCGGGCCCTTCTCTGTCATTCTCGGTTCCGAAAACTCTGTGGACAATCAGTCCCGAAGGCTCCCTGTCTGTTTCCGGCGAACCAACTCCTGTCTCTGAGCCAGAGCCTGTCGAAGAAAAGAAGGACGAGCCAGAGCCTGTCGAGGGAAAGAAAGAGGAGCCAGAGCCTGTTGAGAAGGAGAAGGAGAAGGAGAAGGAGAAGGAGGATCCAGAGCCTGCATCCATTGCACCTCAAGAAACAGTGCCCAAGTCAGACCCAAACTTTGAGCCTAAGCCTGAGCTTCGATCAGAGCCTGAGTCGGAATCTGTTCCAGTGCATAGGGATCCTGAGCCCGCTGTAGGAAAATTGCCTCAGGAAGCTGAGCCCGAGCTTCCTTCTCAGCAACCCGCCGTGGAGCCTTCACCAGAGCCCACCCAGGGGGCACTCGACCAGGTTGTCGAGCCTAAGCAGGTGGATGAGCCAGTCCAGGTTGAGAAGAGCCTCGTTACAAACACAGCTGGTGAGAGTATCTTGGAGACAACTCTGGATAAGAAGGAGGGAGGCGACACAGTTGAGCCTGTCGCAGTGTCTGATGAAGTGAAGTAAAATAGTAAGCAAAAGGTTAAAGGGGACGAATTTATATGGACGACGATAGTACGATGTAGACGGCTTAGCCGGAAAAATAATCACGGATCGTTTGCTCGTTTTTTTCTTTAGCGTAGCTGTCAATAGCAAATGAAACATGCTTGTAGCGGTATCGTTGTAATCCATTCAGTTTGTGCTGTAGGCTACTATGAACAGCCTGCTAGTTCATATACAAATACAATATTCACATACATCACTTTCTTTACCTACGTCCCCAAGATTTCTCCTGATCCACGCCCTTTCTTTCTCTTTCGACGAGTCGATCAAATTCATTCTGCGCCTGTTCTTTGGCGACAATACTCTCCTCATCAGACTTGTTAAGTGAAAAGCTGTCGCTCGAGCCACTGGCTGATCCATTGCCCCAACTAGTCTGCGATTGCGGACGAGACTCAGCTTGGGAGCGGGCTGCCCAGCCTCGAGACTGGCTATCTGATTGTTGTTGCTGCTGTTGCGGAGCACCTTGTGATTGTTGTCGAACCCTGTCCCATGCGGAACCTGAGGAAGCATAAACTGGCTGCTTACGAGCAGAAGCAGCGATTGGTGAAGCATCATCGTCGTTGTCATCGATAACACTCCAGTCATCACTGGGTTGCTGCTTTTGCTGTGTGGTTGTATAAGACGGAGATTTGTCCCAGGATTGCGTGGTGGTAGGTTGATAGTTTTCTTCGGAGCTGGTATTGTTTCCGTCATTGCTGCTGGCCCATGGATCGCTCTCGTCGCCCCTATGCGCATCTCTCCCTGTGAAAGGTGTTTTTGATATAGTTGGGTTAGACATGACCTGTTCGACACGTTTGTTGGCGTCCTTGGTGAATTGTTTTAGCCGGGGATCGTGTGTCATGGCAGTTTCGGTTCGGATGAAGTTGACAGCACGGAAGGCAGGCTCGACCATGAGCATTGTGACGGCGGCATAGGCAGTGAATCGGAGCGTATGCCATGTGGCACGGGGGTAAGGTCCACGGATTTTCTTGTTTGAGAATATGCTGGTAGCTTCATTGGGATTGAATCGGCCACCAAGCTTAGGTTTGTAGAACGGAAATTGCCAGGTACGACGACCACGATAGGTCATGTATCCAGCGATTGCGAGGCTCAGCCATTTCAAACCTGCATTGGTGTGAATGTTGCCGAGCGTGTATTCGGCAATGGCCTTTGCCTCCTCGTTATCAAGATCTCGGCCGAGGGTAGCGGCGAAGCCAGAGACCCGAGAAGTCGCAACAAGGAGATTCCAGTCACGGCGGTAGCCAATTATTGAGGCGTAGAGTGGAGGAGAGTATTCTTGAAATGATCGAGTGACCTGCTCTTTCACGCGAGGTTCATATTGGTTGCGCTGGGCGAGTGCGGACTGGCGCCATTCTTCCATGGAGTGTCTATAGTTCTCACGAGACTGGGCAGGGCCAGCGCCATTGGGCTGAGGATTCATAGCCATCGTGAGTCCAAGTTGGAGCTACAGTGGGCTAGACCTCAGGTAAGTGTTCGCAGAGTCGCAAAATTCGGAATTAGTTTGGTGGACTAGAGTATCGTACAATAACGGACCTGGCGGCACAAAATGGTGACGCTGTGAAGAAGTGATCCACTGACGTACATGCTCGTGAATGGTAGACGGTCTTGTGGTAAAAACTATTAAGTAAAGCTCCCGCCACTTTAGCCACAAGCTTGCCGAAGTATTTCTGTCTAGATTTAGAGTGGATATGGTGGAGTTCCCCAGCTTGGAGCTTGGAGGGGAATGACATACGTATGAGCTGCAGCTGCTCCCAACTAGCTTTCACACGTGACCTGGTAGCAACAACTGTGCAAGGGGTCGCGAAGATCGCGACGCGTTCTGGTCATTAAACGCGTCCCTCCCTCCACTCAATTCAAATGTCCCACTATCATCGCACTTTAACGGCTTTAGCATCGGAATGTCAAAGCCTTGTAAAGTATAATGCCTCTAGAAAAATCCTACTCGGATCAGGTTGGTCGAAATAAGGTATGTTGAAAAAGGTACTATTCAAACCTCGCTAAGAGTTATAGCGTTCGCCATGGCAGCGCTCGAGGAGCAACCCCGTGCCCCAAGGACCAAAGCCACGGCCACTCCAGCCCGTGTCCGAAGTGACGAAGAACAAGCTCAACAAATTTCAGTATCACCCGAAAGCTGGCGAAACTGCTATAGAAAACACGGAGAACGATCAAAATGCCACGAGTCGAATCAAAGACGATACCATGACTACACCTGCGACTCGATTGACATGGAAAGACTTACTTGAGCCTGTCAGTGGAGCAGAAGACGAGAACACTTCACCAAACGACCGACTACTATGGGACAACCGGCAGGATAACTTGTACTTTAATGCACTATCTCCCATGTTGTCTCGCAAAGGAAGAAAACGGGCTAGGAGCTCGTCGCCTGTGTCATCACCGATTCCCGAAAAGCCAAACACCCCCTCGGTCAACGTTAAAAAGCTGGCGCAAGCTCTCAAGTCACCGCATGCAGACCCAACATTGGAACTGTGGGATCGATATTCGCTGAACGGACCTGACAGTACAGATAGTCCCTTGGGACTGGCAAATCCAGCATTGGCCCAGCTAATGGTATCGTCTTCGCCCAGGTCAACGAAACCGACAACTGGTGAATCTAATCTACGACGGGCAATAAGTTGCGGCTTGAATTGGCCCAAAAGGAGGAGGATTGAGAGATCAAACTCAGGTAGCCGACTGAGCAGCGAGAAGGAAGAGATGGAGGCGTCTAAGTCTTCGATGGTGACGGCACTGCTCGACACGGTGACTAGTAGCATCCATGGACAGAGTGAAGAGCCTCAAGAAGCACCGGAGTCTCCTTCCCCCAAGGAGAGGCGGATATATGCCACTAGTACTGGCTCTCCGCGTCAACTAAAACCTCAGAGTAGGCCTACACCCCAGATGCAACCCCCAACGCGGCCCACGGTACAGCGTACACAACAATTACCAGCCCAGCCAAAGGCTCCGGAACCTGCTTCTTCGGACTATGGCGACGACGAATTTGACGAGTTTGATGACGACACAATATTGCAGTTGGAAGCTAGCATCACTACAACCCAATTGGAAACGGATCTTCAAGCGGAGGTGACAGAAACAGAGAGCAAAGTACTGGACAACTTTGACGATAAACTGGCAGATGAGTTTGACGATAAGTTGCTAGAGGAATTTGGTGACTTGGACGATGATATATTTGACGCGGCGGAGGAAATTGTTACCTCGAAGTCGCAACAACTCCCTCAGGTCCAATCAACAACGAGCCTCGATGACCTGGACGAGGATTTTGGCAACCCTTTTGAGGAAGATTTTGATTTTGAGGCCGTGGAATTGGCAGCAACCCAAGCAGCTCAAAACTGCTCCGGAGACGTACGTCGAAGAACCCAGGAGGATCCACCACATGCTAAGTGACAGGTAGAGCCGGAAACCGAAAACAATCCAACGATACCTGGTGACAAACGTCTTGGAGGGCGAATATACGGACCAGTATGGGCATGCACGACCGGAAAAGGTAGGTCAGCTGATAGACATGTTTGAATCTTGCTGATTGACGACCCTAGATACTTCTTATTCAGGCCGATACCTCGAAAGATATCAAAACGGTTCTACTCAGGGGCTCGTGGTTTGACACTCCAGCTCATGCAGACTCCTACGTGCACATCATAGGTGATTTTACTGCAAGAGGCCAATGCATCGTTGACGATGCCCAGAACCTCCTTATCCTACATCCTGACCAACTCATATCCGCGACCGTAGTGGCTGATTCATTTGGTTGCATGCGCCGCGCTGTACTCCAGGATCGGGTCAAGGCCACCAGCCCGCCAACGCCACCCCTTATTTATGGAACCATGTTACACGAAATATTCCAGGAGGCCCTTCTTGCCAACAATTGGGGCATGCCATTTCTATGTGGCGTCATCGATCGAATCACAGAAAAGCATGTCGAGGATCTCTACACCATCAAAGTCGGTATACCATCAGCCAGGGAGCATCTACAATCGAAAATGACCGAACTGAGCTACTGGGCTGGCACTTTCGTGTCTTCCCAGGTAAAGCAGGACGCAGTAGTTGAAGATCGGAACGGAAAAAAGGCCAACATGGCTGTTACCAAGCTCCTGGACGTCGAAGAACACGTCTGGTCTCCGATGTACGGACTCAAGGGCAACATCGACGCGACCGTTGAAGTTGCGATGCAAGACGGGAAGAGCATCCGGACCTTGACTGTGCCATTTGAGGTCAAGACAGGCAAACATGCGAATAGTAACCACATGGCACAGACCGCACTATATACACTACTCCTATCGGATCGATACGACATCGAAATTGCTTATGGCATCCTCTACTATATGGAAACATCAAAAACAATGCGCATTCCTGCCATTCGGCATGAGCTTCGACATATGATCATGCAACGAAATCAGCTGGCCTGCTACGTCCGAGAGCGAAGCGTCCAGTTGCCCCCAATGTTGAAAAGCAAGCACATGTGTGGGAAATGCTACGCCAAAACATCATGTTTCATCTACCATCGATTAGCTGACGACGGGGATGGTGAGACGAGCGGAATGAACGAGAAGTTTGATGAGCTCGTCAAACATTTGACCCCCTTACATCAGCAATTCTTCATCAAATGGGAGAACTTGCTCACGAAAGAAGAAAAGGAAAGTCAGAAAACCAAGAGAGAGTTATGGACCATGACTAGCGTTGAGCGAGAGAAGAAGTCGCGGTGCTTTGCAGATGTCATCATCGAAGATGGTTCTGCATCAGTCGACACACACAACCCCAAGATCAATCGATATCATTACAGTTTTGTCAAGCGAAACCAGGTAGCAGGTTTCTCGTTTCTCGAGTCTGAGCTAACGGTCGGAGAGCCAATCGTGGTTTCTGATGAGGAGGGTCATTTCGCTTTGGCTATTGGGTACGTTACCGCAGTCAAGAGACAACGCATCAGTGTGGCAGTCGATAGGCGATTACACAATGCCCGGATCCGACAACCCGGGTTTGACGAAAACGACAACCAAACGTTTGCCAGTATTATGGACGTTGCGCATGAAGGGGCGACTCAGGACGAAACCCGTGGCAAAATCAAAGAGGCTCCCATCCGGTACCGGCTCGACCAGGATGAGTTTAGTAACGGAATGGCAACTGTTCGAAACAATCTTGTGCAGATGATGGCGGATGATATTATTGGATCACGACAAATTCGACGACTAATTGTCGATTTGGAAGCACCTAGGTTCAAGGCAGCACCCACTCAGTACACTGTATCAGACCGAGACGGCCTCAATGTTGATCAGCACCGCGCAATTGAAAAGGTCATGAGTGCCCAGGACTACGCACTTGTTCTTGGAATGCCTGGTACTGGCAAAACCACAACCATCGCCCACATCATCCGCGCTCTGACATCCCAGGGGAAAAGTGTGCTACTTACCTCACACACCCATACAGCTGTTGATAATATTTTGCTCAAGCTCAAGACAGACAAGATACCTATACTTCGTCTTGGTGCCCCTGCTAAAGTGCATCCCGAGGTTCGGGATTTTGCTTTTCTTGCTGGCCAACCGATGCAGACATTTGATGAGATCAAGGATGCCTGGCACGGAACGCCCATTGTTGCGACGACGTGTCTCGGAATCAATCATCCCGTCTTTCATGAACGGTCATTTGATTATTGTATCGTGGATGAAGCATCTCAAATCACGCTGCCCATCTGTGCTGGGCCTATTAGAATGGCTCGCACCTTCGTTCTCGTTGGTGACCACAACCAGCTTCCTCCTGTGGTGAGAAATGAAGAAGCACGCCAAGGTGGCCTTGATGTCAGTCTCTTCAAGCTCTTATCTGACACCCACCTTGAATCGGTCGTCAACCTGGAGCATCAGTACCGCATGTGTGAGGACATCATGACTCTTAGCAATACCCTGATCTATGACGGGAAACTTCGCTGTGGCACAGAGCAACTTCGAAAGAGGAAACTCCATATCCCACGAATGGAGGCTCTTGGGCAGCGACACTACGACGCGTCAACAATCCATGCAGCAACGCCTCGGTCGTTCTGCTCTGCACCTGGCCCAAACCGATGCTGGCTATATGATCTTCTCGACAGTGACGCACGTGTGCGTTTCATTAACACTGACACGATCCAGCCGCCTGTCCGCGAAGAAGCTCAGGGCAAGCGAATCGTCAACTCGGCGGAAGTCCGCATCGTTTCCCAGCTTGTTGATAGCTTGTTGACAATCGGAGTTCCAGACTCCGAGATTGGTGTCATGACACATTACCGAGCGCAGCTGTTCATGTTAAAAGACAGGCTGAAAGTATTTTCTGGAGTAGAGATGCATACTACGGATCGTTTTCAGGGACGAGATAAGGAGGTCATTGTCCTTAGTCTCGTTCGAAGCAATGAAGCTTGCAACATTGGAGACCTATTGAAGGATTGGAGAAGAATTAACGTTGCTTTCACACGAGCGAAGACGAAGCTGCTTGTTGTGGGAAGTAAATCAACACTGAAGGGCAGCGGTAGCGACAGCATGCTGAGCCAGTTCATCTCCCTCATGGAGGATCGAAATTGGATCTACGAAATGCCGCCCAATGCACTTGAAAATCATTATTTTGAAGACTTTGGTACACAAATCACAGCCACAGGTCTGACTCAAAAGACCAAATCACCACGGAAAAAAACGGTTGGAAAGGAAAACCGCAGGCCTTCACCGAGAACGGCCAGGATTAGCGACAAGGCGTTATTAAAGGGCAAACTTATTACGAGGGATATCTTAAACGAAATGACCAACGGCGCACATGTTTGATTAGCGAAACTGGCATAGCATGGAATGATAGGATAGGGTTAATAAATGATCACTCAAGGCCGCTCAGGCGATACATCAGCATCCTCATCATCGTATGATACGCGTTTTGAGCTCTCGAAACTGTTCTGGTCAGCAGTGTTGGCGTGTTTGTAGGGACTGACTTACGTTTTCTCCCCTAGAATTAGTTTTGTAAACTGCTCCAACTCTTCCAACTGAGCAACACAGCCAGTAAGACTCTCGTTGTATGAATAGCTATATATATCACTCCACGTCTTCTGTCTTTCGAGTTCCTGGTACTCGGCATTTTCTGACATTTCCCTGGCTACCTCCTCGGTTTTATGAAGTAATTTCTTTCGCGCAGCAGCAGCACTCGGGAGGTAGTGCTGGGATACAAGTTAGCCGGCATTACTATTAGGGGATTGACCACTTACAGGTACTTTGCGTTGAGACTTCAAAGCTCCCGCGAGGATATACAGATTGCCAAGAATGGCAGCCACGGCATCTCGACGATAGAATAGCAACTTTTCAGCAGCTTCTGGGTTATCACGGATGTAATTCGGATTGTAGAAGAGGGCGGACTGTCTGACAGCGATGAGGTACTCAAAGAAGCGCTCGCATGACGCAGCCAGGCACGAGTAAGGGATGGGATCGAAAGGAGCTCGAAGTCGAATTTCATGCCGTGTCATGACAAGAAGTTGTCGAATTCTAACGAAACCTTCCCGCATGCGACTCTCTAGCATTTCGGATCGTCTAATGTCCTCAGGTGTAGGGTCTTTGCCTTCGTCGAAATACACGTAGTTCGCGACGACATCTGGTTGATAGTCAGCGAAGTCCGGCGTGAACTCAAGTGAAACCTACTCCTATACATTATACTCATGAAAATTATCATAGAGGATAATGCGTGTCGTAATTCGTGCCGGGCGACAAATGGCCAGAGTATCCAGTTTATCAGGATGGGCGCTATGGTCCCCACGAAGAAGACTATACCCTTATGGACTCCGAGCAGTGTGATGGATGAGTCTTCTGGATGGCTCCGCAAGCTGAGAGATATGACAGTGAAGGAGAGACATCCAACAAGACCCGATCGCTATAGATTTGTTAGAAGAATTCCATATGGGGTAGATAAACATACCGGGTGACTACTCTGAGTGAAGCGATACATCATGGGAATCATGTATATGGCAGCAAACACCGCTAGAACATATGGACTACCGCCGCCTGCTGCATGGGCTGCACCACTCCATGCTGCACCGAGAAGGGCTGCAGAAGCACGAGTAATAAAATCCTGGATGTTGCCACCTATTCGGGGGTGAATCATGATCCAGCCTATACAGACAGCCCACCACGCCTCGTAACGATTCCACCACGTAGATTCGCTCCTCAGCCACCCAGGGAGGGCCAGGCATGTAGTCAGAATTGCAACCTTTAGTGCGTACTTGCTCTCAAACCCTTGGAGACGCCGCAAGACTGTCCATATCCTATATCCAAGTCTGTCTCGATTAGAAGCTGGTCGTCCACTGATACTTTGCTCCGCTATCGTGCTACCGTCTGGATCAGTGACTGCTTCGTAGTTATCACGAGGATGATATTTCTCGCTTGACTTTGTCAGATTAATCAATTTAGCAATTTCATCAAAAGTCGCTCGATACATTCCTGCCGTGATACCGCCGCGGTCGTGCCTGACTTGGGCGTTTGTTCTGTACAGGGCTTTTTCAGGGGGATATGTAGGAAGGTTGATGCGCTTTCTGTTGGAGCGAGTAGACATATCTTGTACTTTAGCCATGAGGTTGACAATAGTTGCCGCTGTTTCGCGAACGTGTCTAGAGAACACAAATAGCTCTACAGCCTGGCCATGTTCTGCATATGTCTCGGGTCTGTCCTTGGATATCAGGAGATTCGCTTCAGCTGCATCAAAAGCCACGAGGGCGTTTTGTATGCGCAGTTGAATGGATACAATGTCCGATGAGACATCAGTAGGAGGACCGAAGTGTTTGCGCCAACCCGTCAGGTCCATCAGCACAGCATGGCATCTCCTTATACCCTCCGACATGCAAGATATGACTTCCTTGGTAGGGCCCGAGAGAGCTTGAGCTACCTTGCGTCCTGAGTCCTCGAAAGAAGCCTCGCTACCTGAATCATCTACAACGTTGATCTCAACAGGGTTGGACCAGTCATCAAAAAGATTTGTGTCCGTGTCCATGGAGAGAAGGGCCCTGACTACACCTTGTGTTGCGTTACGCAGCTCTCGTACGTCCATTGGACGGACACGGGTGATGGTGATATCGATTCTCATGTCCCGGTAAGCGAGTGACATATCCATAAATGTCTTTGCAAGACGCCTCCTCAGTCTTGTGTCTCTTGGACGAGGAATGACCAGAGATTCCTGTTAAATTAGAGATTGAACATACGCGCGCGTGTGTTGAGCTTACCTGTATGGTATTAAAAGACTTGTCAAGAGCAACTGCCAAATGGCGATTGCCGGCGTCAGGAAAGATAAGACAGTTAACGGCCATGGCAATTGCTTGACCCAGAAGCCAGGGAATGGCAAAGTTCCAAAATTTGGACCAGCGGATATCCAGACTACTTGTCTCGGCCAGCGTCGCGAAGGCAACAGCTATGCCTGCACATAGAACAGTTTGGTAGAGACGGATGAAGAATGAGCGTATGTAGGCAATAATGAGGAAGAACAGAGCAGAAAAGAGAGCGAGGACGCCTCCGTATCCCGAGCTGGCAGTATGAGTAGATGTAGATAGCAAGAGTCCAAGAGCACCCCAAGCCAGGCCGGCGGCGGTACCGAGAATGGTCGCTACCGCACCATCTACTTGAGAACCGAAACTCCGACCTGGGTGGTTGAGAATGACAGAAACTACCATGATATAATCGTACCGGCCTAGCCAGCGGTGAACTGTGGGAACAAGACACAGGATGTAGGCGACGAAGAAGGCGAGAAAGGATTTGGAGAGCTTGATGCCAGCTCTCGTGGTCGCAACTTTGCAGGCCACTGATTTGATCTCATGAAGTTGCCTTGGTAAGAAATGTTTTGCAGATAGCGGGTGGCTTTTCTCGAATTCTTTAGGCAGAGTTGCCTTGGACCTCTCAACGATATCGTCAGGTTTCAATGGATCTGGTTTTAGGAAGAGAGCGTCAAAGAAGTCGTCACGGTTCTCTACGACACCGTACGTCTCCATGTTGATGCGATCATCGGAAATGATCTGGTCAATCTGCATTATACTCACGGATGAAGAGCCTCTCCTAGATTCATAGCTTGGTCTGGAAAGATGGGCTCGATTCGGTGAAGGAGACGACGGAGATGGAGACGGAGATGGAGACGGAGATGGAGTTGAAGATGAAGATAGAAACGATGTAGAAGGTATTGTTGATGTTACCTCTAGCCCGCTCGGGTCTAGACCTGGTCTACCGGTCTCCGTCGCGCTCGCAGATGAACCGGCGACTGCTTGACTTTGGCTGACATTGCGATGAGAGTTTGCGATTTGAACACGCCGACGGCCTCGTTCTTGCTCCATGTTGGTGTTGTGATCTAATTGATTGACAGATCGAGTCCAGTTGCTGCACTGGAATATTGACAGGGTGTAGTTGTGTGCACCGCATTATCCAGAGTATACCATATATAGCAGGATCTTGAGTTGAACTGTGTGTTAAATAACGACCCAATGGCAGTGGCGGACTGAGCAGTTGAGGCAATTGATTATTGATAATGGTGTTGTTTTACGCGATGATGATATAAATGACTGATGGCCACTCTTGGCACCTCCGTGCTAATTGCTCCAACGCAAAAAGGATATCGAATATATATGAGAAATAAAACACGTCTGGAACTAAGAGCCCAGGCAAACCAGATCCAACTGAAACGAGTCTTATTCAACGAGAAAGTTGGGAACTCGAACAGATTATGTAGAATGCAACTATAGCGGATCCATCCCATAGTTGGGCACCGAAAAGGACGTGCATCACTATTGCCAAGATAGAGTTTGGTCAAAAGGTCCTTGGGTAATTTCAATCAAACAAAAAGCAATGCGAAGCAAGAAATGAATAATCCTAGATCAACATGAGTGATAATGCCCAATGTGAGCTGAGTTGAGTTGTGGAAACTGCATGCAGAGCAAAATCAAGTTACAGGTAGGTAGGTAGGTAGGTATTTTCTCAATCTTGAGGAATGAATCTGCCGAGACCAGGGGAGTTGACCATGTAATAGTCACCAGAAATAACACGAATGATCATGCAAACAATATCAATAACTCAATTTCAGATCTCATTCTTCCCTTTGCCCGTAGACAGTTACAGATGGCAAAAGTACAACAGACGGTACCGGAACTAACAGGGGTGGCGTGACTCTACGTCACGTGAGCCTATCAAATCGACGTCCAGCAATTACCTAGATGCGCATTCGTCCAGAGCAAACAAGCAGCATCAAGCTCAACAACGTCACCCAGCCAGCCATTGACCCTCCGCACGCCGTCTCATCGCCGAATCTCCCTCCAAATCTCGACGATACGATATACCATGGTCTTTGCCCGTGCTGCTGTCGCGCCTCTGCGCGCCGTACGCTGCATCCGACAGCCCCTCTCCTCCAGAGGCTTTGCCGTGTCCGCCCGACGACAAGGAGGTGGTGGCGAGCACCAGTTCGATCCCCCCAGCGGCTGGCTCTGGGGTGTTAAGCCTGGCGAGAAGCCCGAGCCCGAGGGCTGGGAGTGGCCTATGTATATCATGCTTGGCAGCTTGGCCGCCACCGCCGTTGCGCTCGCCTTCAAGCCCGACACTACGTGAGTGATTTGCCCTTGAAGGATGTCTGTCGCAGCTGGAGGGTCTCGGCCTCTTGATAGCGGCATCTCGGTCGAAATTTGATGTACGAAATGAACTAACCGTCTCGCAGTGTCTCTACCTGGGCCCTTGAGGAAGCACGAAGAAGGTTAGAAGAGGAAGGAATCCTGCCCGATCCTTCAAAGCAGGACAAGAAGAACTAAGCGGGGGTTTGACATACAAACAGAGGGAAATCTGGTCAATTGTACATGTTATTTGCATTTGAAGAATGGTATTAGACGTGCTGAGGTATTACTGTCCAACCGAGGCTGTGACTCAACCTCTGGATATTTTCTAGTGTCGCTGATTGTGAGCCTAAACAAGCAATTGTGGCAAAGCAGATACGTTTTTATCGTGAGCGTAATTATTTTTGATTCCCATTTGTCTATCTATTCCCAGCCGCTATATAACGCCATACACATAATCACCCTAGATAGCGTAGCTCCACTCATGCTCCTCGTCACCATACTGGATAGCCTCGATCCAGTCCTTCATCTGGAGAGCGACCTCTCCGGATTCTTGGCTCTCGGAAAGACCGCAGTCCACGAGCTTACCCTTCCACGAAATGTTTCGGACAGGGCTGACAATGGCAGCAGTTCCAGCACCAAAGGCCTCGAGGAGACGGCCTTCCTCAGAAGCCTGAGCAAGTTCCTTCATGGTGTACTTGCGCTCGCTGATTTTCCAGCCCTCGGGAACGAGACGCTCACGGGCTAGAGCAAGCACAGAGTCGCGAGTCACACCCTCGAGAATGGTTCCGTCGAGGGGAGCTGTGACAAGCTCCTTCTGACCAGTTGCCTTGTCCTTGATAACGGCAAACATGTTCATGGTGCCGACCTCAGTAACATACTCCTCCTCTCCGAACAGCCAGAGGTTCTGTTGGAACCCACGGCTGGCAGCCTGGAGCTGAGGAACGATGCAGGGCGCATAGTTGGCACCCAGCTTCTTGTCACCGACACCACCGGGCCAAGCACGAACAGCGTAGTCGGTGGCCTCGAGAGAAACGGCCTTGAAGCCAGTAGGATAGTAAGGACCGACGGGCGAAGCGATGACGTAGAGGAGAGCGGAGCCAGGAGGACCGACTCCAAGTGTCTTTTGGGTTCCGATCATGGTGGGGCGAAGGTAGAGCGAGTATCCTCGCTTGTCGGGGATGAAGCGCGCATCAAGGTTGGCGAGCTTGGAGATGAGCTCGATGCAGTCCTGAGGCTCAAAGGTAGGAAGTGCAATGCGGGCGGCGGACTTGTTGAGTCGGGCCATGTTCTTTTCAGGTCGGAAGAGGCGCACTTTGCCGTTCTTATCCTTGTAAGCCTTCATGCCCTCGAAGCACTCAAAAGCGTAGTGGAAGACACATGTCGCAGGGTCGAGAGAGAGGTTCTGGTAGGGGGTGATCTTGGGCTCCAGCCATCCTTCGTCTTGATTCCATTCGATCGCAAGCATGTGGTCTGGTAAAGTTTTAGCAAGTGAAGTGCATTTGGATCGGGGTGGGGTGGTTCTACCTGTGAATTCTCTTCCAAATACAAGAGTCTCAGGCTTGCTAAGGCCCTTGGGCTTCCCCGTCTTCTCAATGGTGAGTTTTGAAGCATCCAAGCCTAGAGGCTTGATGGCAGATGCAGCCTCAGCCTTGATGCTGTATCGTTGGGCCTGGCATAGTGGTCTCAAGCTCGACATACGAGTGCTCCGTAGAGCGGAGCGGGCAAGCAACGGTCTCAACATGGATGCGTTTTCTGGGGCCAATGGACAGTCTAAAGATGAATTGGTGCAAAGCAATCTTCAACGCACGCTGTAGATAAAAGAGACAAAGTTTTGAGATGTGGAGCGATGGTCTTTGGTGACGAGGTGAGACGGGATATCGACTTAAGTACTAGGGACAGTTTGCCTGCGATCGGAGCAGCATCGGAGCACTCTAATAGTGCTCGATTGGCAATTGACCGACAAGATAGGTTCGCTACAAAGTGAGCCCGAGGTACTTCAGAGGGACAGCCGTCTCCAGGCGCCCACAACCGAGTTATACCGCCTATGACTCGCCTGGGAAAGTCCCCTAAAGTTCCGTGAACGCAGCTGCAGGTTTAGCGACGACAGGGGCCTGTGGTGGGGCTGAGCTGACCTCTATGGAATTTGGAACTGGTGCCCGGGCGTTATCAGCTTATCGCGGGGAAGCGCTATAAGCTAGGGCTGCAAGGTAAAGGCAAGGTCCCGCGTAAGGAGACGCGCGAGGTAAGGATACGTAGTCAAACTCGAGGCTACCCCTACGCTTATGGAGAATGCCTATCGCGACCAACGTCATTCCCTTCCCATTTCCATCTCCGGTCTAACTTAAGCGACGATCGATCAGCGTGTTTAGTCTGCGACCTTCTTGCACATAACCGCGAGTGTTACATATAGCTTTCCGAGCTCCCTAAACCTCGAATCGATATACACGATCCATGGAGAGCTGCCACCATGTTCTCCTCGGCATTTAAGTCCATCTCTGCCACCAACATCACCGGCAACTACTCCATCTCCTCAGCACCGACTTCGACGGCTGGTCCCTGGAAGATCTATGATGCGAAGAAGAAATCTACCGGAAAGTCATACAGTGTCTTTGTCTTTGACAGGAAGTCATTGGACAGCCATGGCAGTTCGTTGGGCCGCTCCGGCGCGGCCTCGTTCAAGAAAACAGTCGAGGAAGTCGTCGAGCGACTAAAAAAGGAGGCGTCAAGTCTCGCGAAGCTCAGGCATCCTAGTATTCTGGAATTGGTGGAACCGGTAGAGGAAACACGGGGTGGAGGCTTGCAGTTCGTTACAGAATCTGTCACAGCTTCGTTGTCCAGTCTGTTGCAGGACAAGGACGAACAGGAACGATCTGGAGGACCCGGTGGAAGATCAAGTCGATACGTGACAGAGGATGCGGATGGGACAAAGAAGCGAAGGGAACTTGAGATTGACGAGCTGGAGATCCAAAAGGGATTGCTTCAAGTCAGCAAAGCACTCGAATTCCTGCATGAGAATGCTGGTATCGTGCATGGCAACCTTACGCCCGATTCGGTTCTCATCAACGCCAAGGCATGTCTTTTGGCCCTTATGACGACAACTCGACTAACATAATACAGTCTGATTGGAAAATCAGTGGTTTAGCATTTGCTAGCCCCCCTGAAGGGTCCGATAAGCCGACGTCTATTCAAGGAATCAACCTATACGAAGTTCTCAACTTGGATCCAAGATTACCAAAGGCAGTGCAACTCAGCCTCGACTATACCTCACCCGACTTTGTAGTCGACAACAACCTCAACTTCTCCGCAGATATGTTCTCACTAGGACTTATGGCAGTCTCTTTGTACAATTCACCCCACAAGTCCCCTTTGGAAAGCCATGGCAGTTTGTCTACATACAAACGATTATTTGCCTCCTCCTCCAGCGTCCCATCTGCCACTAACAACTATCTTTCATCACGGCCTCTTCCCAGAGAGCTTTCGCATGATGTTCTACCCAGGCTGATCACAAGACGACCTGCTCAGCGGATGACAGCGCGTGAGTTCCAGCAGAGCGAGTATTTCGACAACATCCTGGTGTCGACAATTCGGTTCCTCGACTCATTCCCCGCGAAAACTGCTAACGAAAAGGCCTCGTTCATGCGAGGCCTCAACAAGGTGTTGCCCTCGTTTCCCAAGTCAGTCATGGAAAAGAAGATCCTACCCGCTTTAATAGAAGAACTCAAGGACCGGGACCTTCTCTCACTTATCCTACAAAATGTTTTCAAGATGCTTGACCTTCTTCCATCAGCCAGGAGGGCTTTTAGTGAGAAGGTTCGACCAGCCCTGAACGAGATCTTTGTCGCCAATGCCAAGCAGACACAAGAGAAGGACCCTGCTAGGGATGCGGGTCTCATGGTTGTTCTTGAGAATATTTCCTCTATTTCAAGCAATTGCTCAGGAAAAGAGTTCAAAGATGGTAAGTTCTGTTGATTATTCTGACGGCAATTCATGCTAATAAACATGTAGACATGCTCCCAGTTATAATGGCAGCAATCGAATGCCCAACCCATTCAATTGTTGATGCTGCTCTTCGTAGCTTACCAGTTGTGCTACCTGTGCTTGATTTCAGCACCATCAAAAATGAGTTATTCCCAGTGATCGCTGCTGTTTTCAGCAAGACAAACAGTCTTGCAATCAAGGTCCGTGGTCTGCGAGCTTTTGTGATACTATGTGGTGGAAAGAACGACAACGGCGAAGATGACGGACTCAACGGACTAGAAAGCAAGAAAACGTCTTCTTCTAGTGCCCTAGATAAGTACACCATGCAGGAAAAGATTGTCCCACTCATCAGAGTTATCAAGACAAAGGAGCCAGCTGTTATGATGGCTGCTTTGGGCGTGTTACGGGTTGTAGGTTCGGTAGCTGATGCGGACTTTGTGGCGATGGAAATCCTGCCCATTCTCTGGAGTATGAGTTTGGGACCGCTACTCAACTTGAAGCAGTTCCAGAGTTTCATGGAACTCATCAAGAATCTGTCTAGGAGGGTCGAGGACGAACAAACACGGAAATTACAAGAGCTCGGGGGCGCCTCGAGCAGTGGTGTCGCAGCACCCAACGAGGATTTCATGGCTTTTGGTGGTGTCACTGGCACGACCTTTGACCAGAGTAATGGAGGCACGGCCGACGATTTCGAAAACCTTGTCAAAGGACGTGTGGGCAGTCCTAGATCAAGCACAGCAACTCCTGGCTGGGATGACCCAGCAAAGTCCAAGTCAAGCACACCAGCTCCCACATTCTCGTGGTCTACACCCCCTCCGCCATCATCCAATACTATACCAAAGCTTGCTCCTCAAAAGGCACCGTCCTTTAGGACTGTGACTCCAGATCTCGGTCGATTTGAGGCTATGACGCCGTCCTCCACCCAGTTCAGTCAGCCGTTACAGCCCACATCGAGCCAGCCTTTCCAACCACCTAGCCAAATCCAGCCAATACAACCAATGGCCCCCCAGCAGCCGCTGTCTTCTTCTACATCTGGCACATCTATCAACTGGTCAGCTGCTACGCAGGCCACATCAAGCCCATGGGGAGGCTCCTCTGGATTCGGTACCAGCGCATCCACAGGCAACTTGGGCTCCTCCATGGCAAGCATGTCGTTGAACACAACAGCACGACAGCCGTCCTTTACACTTCCTCCGCCACCAGGTAATACGTCTACCGTTTCCTCCTCGTTCTCTATACCCCCGCCACAGACAAACTGGGGTACTGTGGGTGGAACGAGCAACACCGCCAACACATCACAAAACAACACAGCGAACAAGTCTGGTTTGGATAAATACGAGAGTCTCATTTAAGCCTAGAGGTTTGGGCAGGGTATTAGTTAAAGCGTGGATATACAGGGTTTGGAATAGAACATTTGACTTGCTGTGTAAGTCATGGTTGGTATGATACTATCAAAGTGGTATAGGCATAGTGATTAAGAAAAAATGCCGACTTGGTCCGGCTAACAGTGTCAGGTGTAAGCCAGGCATATGCTATCTATCAGTATGGCCCAATTATCATGGACGACGTCATGCTCAATCCTCATACTTTGACTGTTGAGAACCACAACTCGTATGGTGAGCCAAGCGTCTCTGCGGAGAGTGGCTTAAGGCTGACACGTATGTGAGAATGTTCCTCGACGAAAATAACGATGAACTTATTGATTGCTTTTGTAGTAGGCATTTCATATCGTTAGACTTGTCAGGTGATATCTTGACTAGTCACATGATTCATTTTCCAGTCACTTACATATATGTCGGCCGGTGGTCATTTTGACTCTGGGTATCAAACTCTCAATTGCAGAACACGTACACATGAACGAGCCTGATAAGTATCGGCGTGACCGGCCCTGCACCACCTATTGTGTAGTTGGACTGAGTTTTGCAAATTAGCCATAGTTACTGTAGCCATATATCGGCATCTCACGCCCATTAAATGGGAAAGTTAAATGCACTTACCTAGTTATCCATTCTATATGGTGTCTATTAGGATTTTCCTTGAGGTCAAGTATAAGGGGGGCCAGCAGTGGCTGGCTATCAGCCAAGATTACTTCACCCTCAAAACACAGTTTGTAAACTTGGAGTTCTACATCATCACATCCTTCTCAATCCTCACCAACTGTGATCCTTAACACTCAGCTAATTGCAAGCCTAATCAAAGATGGCTAGGAGCAAAACCTCGTGGGGGTATCTACCTCCCGAGATTCGAAACGAGATTATTAGTCTTCTGCCAGTTCTCGGCGGGAAGTGCAGTCAGCTCGCGACCGTGTCCCAGGCTTGGCGATCAATTATCGAGCCGCTCAACTTTGCCGAGATCAGCTTGACAGTACCGCGCCTTGCCGACTTCAACTCTCAAGCTGTTCTGTTGCGAAAGAGAAACCAGATTCGCTACATCTGGTTTCAGGTGGAACTGAAGCAGTACGACTGCAGAAGATGTGCGAATGCTGACCGGGACCTTTGGGGCTTAGACAATATCGACAACCAATTCATCGTGGATGCGTTTGAAAGCCTGTTCACGACACTGAGCGCATGGGAGCCTCGTGGTGACTTGGTCCTCGATATCAGTGTCTACTCGCCCAGTGACAGTCAGCACTGGTTTAAGTACCTAAGCTTCTGCTCAGACACCAACCTAGACGAGTGTCCGTCTCGCCGTGAACACGAACAAGAAATCACTCTGATGAATGACCCGGATCATGGCTGGATTGCCGGACAGCAGATCTTTGCTCCTGACGAACACGCCACCGAACTTACATTTGACGAGATCATGGGCGAGGGGCCTTTTGACGACGAGGAACCCGAGATGCAGTGGTGGCGGAGTCTCCCCTTGGTACCCGTCGTGGGAGTTGTGCTCCTTCGCCAGCAGACACGCCGACGATGGAAGCCAGTTGCGCTCGCCAATATGCTCACGCGGTTCCCGAACATGAAGGAACTTTGTTACGAACCCTGGAGAGAGTGGACCGAAATTGAGACGCAAACTGATAAACGCAAGTACTTACTTGATCCCGCGCAGTTTTGATACTTAATTCAGCCGCTAATTAATTAGAAACAGGCACCCAGACGATGATCAAATCGTTCTCCCAGACGGAATTGAGCAAGCTGACAATATTCGAGAACTTCAATGAGGCTTACCCAGAAAGATATTACGATACTCCAGCTATCAGGGTGCCGGAACCAGCCGTGAGCCAGAAACTTGCCCGCGCCAGCCTGCACCTCACGATGCTATCCGCCTCTTTCATGGCTGACGCCGGTTACTTCTTCACAGCGCGTCGAGATTCATGGACGTGGGATAAGCTCACTTCACTAGCGCTGACTTCGAGGGTCCTCACTGACGACGCGGACCCCTTGGATATCGACAACATGCTTCGAGACGCCGCTGTCGCAGCGCTCAAGATGCCGAGACTTGACACGATGGAGTTATGGAATGGTAGGCGGGGTGTGGCAATGCTCTTTCGCTACCAGAGGGCTCAAGATGGAAAGTCAGCCATCATCACTGTACGGGGGACGTCGGAGATTGCTCTAGGGATTACCGTCAAGCAAGCTTGGGATGCGGTCGCTCACCAGCACCGTCATGGCAGGGTTGTCATACAAACCTCTTTGGTCGATCCAGATGTTATTCGATGCCATGGTGATGCGATCGTCCAGCTGGGACTTTCGACAGAGGTCGTTAGGCCTGTCTCGCTGCGGCAAATCCTCAGCGAACATCAACTTCGGGCATGAGACTGTCGCTATCATCATCGCCACCGCAACCATCATCATTAATTTGCAAAAGAATTGGTGCAGCCCCAATACCCAGTAAGTATTCTATATTGGAATTGCCGCCAGACCGTAGCAGATCGCGCTGTGGCTGCGTTGTTATTATTCGGTTTATGTGCGTGTACCTACCTACGTGATAATTCAAGAATGATGACCTGCGCAAAGAAATGCTAGAGTGCCGATCCGGGACTTTATCTCCTTAGAAACAGACATTGTTGATTTCAGCTTTCTCTTCTCCATATCGAAGCAGTATAAAGCTACATGTTATAGCTCGTGCTAAATACTTCAATCTCAGTCATGTTATCTATCTATTACCCAATCCTCCGAGGTAATTGTGTTCGCAACATTTATTCCTACAAGACAATTTTATCGCTATTTCTGGGCTACACGCAACATCACATTATTGTTCCTCTTTTTGGACCACTCTCCTTTTCCACGTTCCACGCCACAATCTCGGTTGGGTTGCCAACGGATCAAAAGCCCCGCTCCAAGAGATATGTTGAATCATGAGTTTCTCTTTCGTTTGTGGGGTTTGTCAAGTTGAACTAAGCAAATACATCCATAAACTTGTAGAACACGCACATCTAAGTATTAACCAAGTGCGGCGAACAGCGATGAGCCTGTGAAATACATCACAAAACAAAAGATAGTTTGGTTCCATAAACGCCTTTACTCCGTCTGTATCCGCCCATCGGTTTGTAGACATGTTCTTTCCTCCAGACGCCTTGCCGTCCGCTTGCAACAGTAAAAGAAAACCACAAAAAAAAGCAGGCAGTATTAACAAAGTGCAATAAAGAAATGAAAGACACCCATGTATATCATTCAAGGTGATCCAACAGAAGTTTTCCTTACAAAGGTTTATTTTTCAGGCTTTTTCTCTTCAAAAACGTGGCGACTCTTGTAGCCAGGCTCAGTACGCACGTCAACCTTTTGGTCTTTGAGGATCATCTCGTGCACCATAGACCAGCCGAGACGGCGGCATAGTTCAGCAACGACAACGTCACAGTCACCCAAAAGATCAATGTCAAAGTTGATATGACTCACGGCTTGACGAGACACGTAGATCTGAGGGATGTTGGATGGCAGCCAGGACACAATCTCAGAAACAGGTGTGACCTTGAGAGAAGTGCCAATGACGATAACAAGATCAACCTTGTCGCGGTCGTTCTCGGTGAGCCTTCGAGAGAATTCGTCAGGAAGAGCCTCGCCAAAAAAGGTGATATCAGGCTTCATGACACCGGCAGTCGGAATGTCGTACTCGGAATCATCAGAACTTTCGGCACTCCAACGTCGGCGCTTCTTCTCCGTGCCTGCAGAGCGCTTGCGCTTGGGCTGGCCATTACTTGTGCGCAGAGTCTGAATGCAGCGCGGGCACCGGGGGATCTTGTCGGCCTTGATCTCTGGGAAGATGACTTCTCCCTGACATTGGTAACCGCACTGAACACATGTCGCAGTTCCAAAGGAACCGTGGCACTGGATGAGCTTGTCCTTGGGGACACCTGCCTTGACTTCGAGGTTGTCGATGTTCTGAGAGTAGTTTGTCAACAGCTTCCCCTTCTCGTTGAGCATGGCAATAAACTTGTGAGTTGGAGTATATCGGTCTGTGCTCGGCAGGATGTCCTTGGCGACTGAGTAGAAAATGGTAGGATCCTGCTTGAAGACGCCAATGTCGAAAACTTCCTGGGGGTCGCTGAGACCAAGATGCTCCAACTTGGAGTAGAGACCAGTCCCCTTGGAACGGAAATCGGGGATGCCCAGCGAGGTAGAAATACCGGCGCCGGTGATGAGGACAATGTTCTTGCTCTTGGCAATTAAATCAACGGCATCGTCTACTGAGTTGTAGCGCAAAAGCTTGGCGCGCTTGGACAGTTCACGCGTGATAGCAAGCGACAACAAGCTGAAGTAGGCGTCATCAGACTCGCCTTCTAAAAAGGCGGGAGGACGAATGCCAAAAGCGCTGAGAAGCTTTCTGGCTGTATAATGACCAGCATCAACAGTGCGTTGGCAAAAGACGGCTGGACCGTACTCTCGGAGCTCCCGACGAAGTCTACTAGCTTCCTCTGGTGTGCACACTTTGGGGTCTATTTTTGGGGGGAAAAAAGAAGCAGACTTCGGTTAGCATAGTAAAAGTGAATAGATAGAGATTGATAAACTCACCATCGAGGGCTACAGTATTTTCAGAGTTCAACTCGTCAAAAACATCCTCGAATAGAGAATCCGTCTCCCACGATTCTCTAGTATCGGCAACTCTCTCCTCGAGTTCAGCGAGGGCCACGTTGGCGGCAGCCGTCTTGATCTCAGCTTCTGTTGGGTTATCACCCAGCTGATCCAGGGCATTTGGTTGAGCCTTTCGCTTGGAAAGGGCGACACTTCTCCCGGGACCTTTTTTGGGGTTCATTTTAGAGATTAAAGGAGACGAGGCTTGCGTACAAGAGTGGAGGAAAGGAAATACCAGAGGAAAAAAGAGGAACGAGATTTGGGTGTAGAGTTCAAGTTGGAAAGTTGAAAGTAAAGTCAAGTAAAGTGTGTTGTAAAGGAAGAAAGCGGGTCAGAGAGTGGCATAAGAAAGATATGGATCTATTATTGACCCCAGATCGAGAAATCGAATGGGCGTGTCTGGTTGGCTTTTCTTTCGCTTTTGCTGGGGGTTGGCTTTGGCTTTGGTTTGGGCTTGGGCTTGGGCTTGGCTTTTGAGAACAGAAGCACACTGACACTCGTGTTACTCAGAGATACAGTATCAGCAAAAGACAAAAATCTAGACTAGACATAGACAAGTCCTCCTTATCCTGCTGCAACCAGGGAATGTGCGATCGTTTCACCTAGAGTATGCTCGAAAGAAGTGTTATTGATCTGCCGAAGGTGGGGGTTTCCATGTAATAGAAAAAGAAAAGAGAGAAAAAAAGGCGAGGAAGGGGTGATGATTCAATGAAAAGATAGGTCATGCCTAGCGTTGTTGAGTCAAAAAAAGTAGACGGGTGAGAATAGAAGATGGGAGAATATCGAATAGTCCCCTGCCTGTATTTACGGCAACCTAGTTCAGTGCTGATATAATGGGAATGAAAATGTACGGTGTCTTCCTTCCTATTTGTACTTGTCATTCCATTCCACTAGCTCTTTCCTTTGCTTAAGAACGCGTATAGTTGCAAAGTTCATATTGTCAACCTCTTGTTTCGTGTTGTGTTTGATTGTTCAGAACCGCGACAATATTACATCGAATCACATTGCTACTTCCACCCTTTACACATCATGTCAGATCATCCTATTTTCCTCCTTTCTTTTTGTCTCATCTCTCATCTCGCATCTGATCGCTTTGTCATCGAATTGGTGCATGGCTGTCATCATTTTTGCTGATTGGCTAGCTACAAACAAATATTTACATATCACCAATCTGGCCCTATTTCTTCAATCTATCCATTCACTCATTCATTCATTCACTCGATACAATTGTAATCTTAAGCTCGTTTTTGTTCACTCAAAACCTTTAATTATTGACTCCCCGTTGACCAGTTCTATCCGTACCCAAAGTAATACCAATAAACAATACTTCAAACGCGCCCAATGAAAAATTCAATTACATGACAACGCCTACTTTTGCGCGTCGCCGTTTTCTCCATCATCATCTGGCCGCATCTTTGGTTGCCAGCCTGCCGCCACACCTGCTGCTACGATGCCCGCCATCACTGTGGGTGCCCCGAGTGCAGAGTTGGACCGTGACCTTGTAGATCGAGGTCCCTTGCTTGAATTAGGTGTTCCGATAGGTGTCCCATCAAAGGGGTTCTCCTGAATTGGCGTTTGCGGCGCGTTGATCGAGTTGGCACGAGAATGGGACGGGCTTCTAGACCTGACCATCTCAACTGCCTCCTTGGGATGCTGGATCGCAAATTTAAGGTTATTGAGTCGTCCACCCTTCATACGTCGCATGAAATTGAGCTCATCGCGGACATCTGCCAGAGGCTCAGGGTACTGACTCATCTCCTCATCAGATACCGTAAGACCAGGCACATTCTTGGCCCGCCTCTTAAGAAACGCGGGAATCAAAAGCGACATAAAGCGGTCTGGGATGAGGCGTATGATAACACCAACGGGAATAGACAGGAAGCCAAGGACGATGGCAATGGCCCAAAGTGTTCCGCTTTGCTTCTCCTTGGCGATTTGGAAAGCAGCGCCACCGACGAAGATGATAAGAATCTGTCCACCACACATAATGGCACTGATGCTGATAAAGAACCAGTTCTTGGTGAGACCCTCAAAGATGTTGAACTTGTTATCCAGACGACGGTTACTATTGAGGTTAGCATGATTCTCAGATGAGCTGTAGAGGAGTGGTACTTACTTCCATTGATTGAAGATCTGCATCCAGACAAATGTGTTGAAAACCAGCGTCTTGATTTCATCAGCAGATGGAATGTTCTTCGTAGGGATAACACCTCTGGGGCCTCCATAGTAAAGCAGGAAAGTGATTGCGAGTTGGTAAAGAGACTGTCCAAAGATCATCTTCCACATGGTAATGGAAATAATACTGGATCCCTTGGGCTCGGGCTTTCGATCCAAGACGCTGTCATGAGGAGGATCGGTTGCCAGTGCAAGAGCTGCAAGAGTATCCATGATGAGGTTGACCCAGAGAAGTTGTACAGCAGTCAGGACAGATGACTCTTCGTCGTTTGAAACAGCAGTAACAAATGTGAGCACAACCGCGGTGACGTTGACGGTAAGCTGGAACTGGAGAAATCGCTTGACGGCATCGTTTACCGCACGACCCCATTTCAGAGCCTTGACAATACTGTTGAAGTTGTCGTCCATCAGAATGATAGCCGAAGCTTCCTTGGCAACCTCGGTACCAGCAATACCCATCGAGAAACCCACATCGGCCATTTTGAGAGCAGGCGCATCGTTGGTACCGTCACCGGTAACAGCAACTGTCTCGTTCTTGTCCTTGAGTCGCTTAACCAGGATTCGCTTGTCTTCAGGGGAGGATCGTGCCAACACGTGCAGGCGAGGGATGATCTCTTCTTGCTGAAGTTTGGAGAGATTTCGGAATTCGGGTCCTTCCATCACAATCGAGTTGGGTTGGATGATTCCACATTCCTTGGCGATGGCTTCAGCTGTAATCTTGTTGTCACCAGTAACCATGCGAACAACAACTCCAGCCTTCTGGCAAAGCTTCACAGCCTCCGGGACGCCGTCTCGAAGAGGATCCTGGATACCGACGACACCAAGGAACGCCAAGTCCGTGAAGAGATCCTTAAAAACAACTTCATTGCCGCCTTCGACAAAGCCAACATTCTTGGGTGGCCATGAGGGGAAATCCTTGTAGGCAATACCGATGGTTCGCAGTGATCTTCTCGCATAGCTCTCAATGAGTTGCTGAAGAGTGCTGATGTTATCATCGGTCAAAGGAGCAAGAGAGTCATCGCTAGCGGGATCTCGGAGAACCTGAGTGCATTTGGAAAGTACAATTTCGGAGGCACCCTTGATATAGAGGCGAGCACTGCCGTTAGGGCCCTGAACCACGATGCCCATGCACTTGCGGCCAGAGTCGAAAGGAATGAGCTGCAGTACCTTGGCGCTGTCGCGTTGTTCACTAACAGGGCCCATGCCAAGATGAGCCTTGGCGAGAATAAGCAGAGCAGTCTCAGTCTTGGATCCAATGAAGGTCTTCTCTCCATCAACCTCGCCCTCGAAAGCGGTGGAGTTGAGTGCAATAGACTTGAGAAGAATATCTTTGACAGGGTTGCTGAGCATTTTGGCAAACTCAGCAATGCTGATATCACCGCTGGTGTCCACGGGAGTAGAGGCGCCGCTCGTTTCTCCATGCTGAGAGCCGCCAAAGCGGAGGCTGGTGCCAATTGTTCCAGAGACAACCTGCATCTTGTTTTGGGTCAAAGTACCGGTCTTGTCGGAGCAGATGGTTGACGCATTACCCATAACCTCACAAGCTTTGAGGTGGCGAACCAGATTAGCATCTCGGAGCATTCGAGTCGTCGCAAAAGCGAGTGCCAGCGTGACAGCAAGAGGCAATCCTTCAGGAACAGCAACCACAATGATAGTAACGACAACGATGAAAATGTTGAGGAATTGCTGGCCTTTCTGAGCGGGTGTGACGGAGTCAGGTTGTTTGGGCAGGCCGACAAGGAACTTAATGAGGAGAACAATGAAGAGCAGTAGACCAGCAGCACTACCAAGCTTGGCGATGTAGGTGGCAATAACATTCAGCTTCGCCTGCAGGGGAGTCATCTCAGGGTCTTCGTTCAAAGACATGAGGGTTTTGCCGTATGAAGAGTAAACACCAACAGACGTTGCCATATAAGTGCCAACACCTTCCATGATACGAGCTCCAGACTGGATGAAAGGGTCCATTTTCTTGAGGTTATCGTGGTTCTCGATAGCGTTGAACACGACTTCGCCGGATTGCTTTCGAATGATGTCCGACTCACCAGTAGCCTGGGATTCGTCGCACTTGACGTTGAAGCCTTCAATAAGAATTCCATCGACCGGCACCAAATCACCAGGTTCGAGGTGAATCACGTCACCAGCTAGGACGTCGAAAACAGACAGTTCAATAGTCTTGCCTGAGCGAATCACTTTGACCAGGCGATCCTGCTTCTTCTTGTTGAGTTTGGTGAATTGGCGTTCCTTTTGGTAATCGTTCAAAGATCCGACGATGACGACGATGGCGATGGCGACAATAATCGCAACACCTTCGACCCACTCGACCTTAGGCTCACCCGGCTTGTGCTCTCCGCCAAATGTTTGATATAGACCGACTGCAAGACTGACAACAGCAGCAATAGACAGCAGAATCAAAACCTTGTCGTTGTAAGTAATCCACATGAGTTGCAAAAGACTCTTGCCCTTCTTCTCGGGTAATCGGTTGTCCTTGTAAACACGTAGTCGGTCGGCGAAACTATCACCTGATTGTGAAGCGGAAAGGTCGTCGCGAGCTATTTGCTTCTTAGACGTAATGTCCTCGAACGATACATGCCCACTCAGGCCTCTCTCGTCTGTACTTAGTCCGGCCTTTCGATCAGATCGTAAACCTTTTTCGATGCCATCGATACCACCCAACTTATAAAAGGCCGAAAGACTTTTGGGGTTGAACATCTTATTGAGTTGGCCAGGTGTAAAGGCGAAAGGGTTGTTTTCCACCTCGAAATCCTGCTCGGTGCCGGCATCTGGCTTCAGAGCGGTCTCGTCGTTGATGATCTTCTTGTGATCATGCTCGGAACCCTTGAGTGTCTCTGCTTGTGTCGAATTAGACGCCACTACAGTGGTGTCGCCATGAGAAGAAACAGATCGTGACATATCGTCAGAGTCGACGGAGTTTTGTCGCGATCTGTGGTTCATAGGCACAGACAAGAATCCAACACCCTTGTCGCCTGATCTTGATGTCACCGGGCTTGACACATTGTGAGGGCTGGTTGGTCTGCTACTGTCTCGATTCTCGAAGGACATAGATGTGTTCAATTCGGGTCGCGGAGGTCGTTGCGACATGCCGTTGGTGGTCGCAGGATCCAGTGTTGTTGTAGGGCTGACTGCGTCGTCTTGCGTGTAAGAAGGTTGTGATTCCTGGGGAGCCTGGGTGGATGTATTAGGATTAACAGCAGTTGTATCGATGGTGATGGTCGGACTGGGGAAAAAATTAGCATTGAGCAGTTGTCGAAGGATATGTATTGCCTGGAGGCCCCTTGGACCTCGGCCACATATTCACGTACGCGCGACGCCTCATCGGCGGAATGTCCTCGTGGTCAGCCATAATGGATTGGGCAGTGCCGCAGTGAGCGACAGCCTAACCTCGAGGTTGGGAACAATAACAGCGAACTAAGAGTGAGGCTATGCAGCGGCGAAAATGTCGTGTCGATGCGAACAAGGAATTATGTTGACTGTTGAGTAAGGGAGTTTCAAGGGAAAAGGGCGTGGAGCCAGCAGGAGCGCATGGGGTGATGCTGGTTAAGTAAACGAAAAAGTAGCTAGTATTAGAGGAGAGGCCTTGAAGGGCCGAAGAAAGTTGGAGGATTAAGCTCTTAAGAAGTTAACGTGATCATGGTTAACAAGACAAGGGAAGGTCAACCAAATGTTCAGTTGAAGATTGAGGAGAAACGAATTGGCTCGGGTGGGAGTGGAAGTGGAAGTAACAACGATTTTCGCCTTGACTGAGCTTGACTGCTGTTTCGCTCTTTTGATATTGAGGCAGTGCAAATGAAGGAACATGATTGATTGGCTACTGCATATTAAGCACGGGGGTGCATGTAGGGAAACCCACAGTGCGTCCCGATGAGTCTAATCAGAATGGAGCATCTCGAACTACAGGGACCAGGGGAAAGGTGCAATCAGCAGAAGTCCTTCTGTCTTTGGATCAAGGTTGAGATTTCGACCAGTGAGTCTTTTTATCACCGAGGTCCTTTTGATCTGGTACAGATATTAGGCGCTGTACGGAGTACCTTATGTAAGTTCCTATCCACAACTTAAAAGACGGCATGACAGGGGGTCCCCGCTAAGAATTCGAAGGTTTTAAAGATCCCGTCGGCTTAACCCTTAATCACGTACAATTGACGCGCACATTGCATATGCACTGTGTTTTCTAGGTGCTGTTTGGATGTAAAAAGACTTCCACTGTTTTGCTTATACATGTCGATTGTTTAGGTAAGGTAGTCAAGATCGCATGAATACCTTAACCGCATCGCGATATACTGATATGGCTTTGTTTGCATATGCTTCCGTCTATCCCCTGTATTGCCGATACTCGTCATCTCCGTCAAGTCAATGCTGAAAGCTATCCGCGGCGGCCTCTCGTCTCTGCCGTCTTTACGCTTTGAAGAAGAGGCTGTGTCGGACTCTCAGCTCCAGCAACTCGCAAACCGAGCGAGGGCAAATTGGTGACGTTTTCGATATAGTTTCAGCTCTATTGTCATGCTCAACAATTTGTGAGGCAGCTCATGGTCCCATATCGCCACAGTGTCCGGAGTAGTTATACGCTCACTTGAACATCCCGTCTTGGCAGGTCCATCTAGAAGCGACAGGGTTGGCAAGCCAAGGCCCTAAATTCAATCGGCGCCAGGGCGCGTTGCTCTCTTCGAATTGACTTGCCCTGAGATGTCAGTGACATGACTTGGCGCCAAGTCAACAGCGCTTCGTTGAAGCAGCTTGAAGCCAGTTTTAGTGTTGTCTTGACTGGTAACCAATTGCGATTTTATTTCTCCCGTTCATATTATTCTTACTCCCATGATGGTCTGTTCAGAAAGGATTCCATATGGCTACAACCTGCTTGTAGCCTTAGTCCAAGCTGTTTGAACACAAATTACATGACGCCGAAGCATAATGAGACATAATCTCTTAGTAATTTAGACTCTGAATATCTAGACACAGACGATGACGTCTCATGCCGTGCATGTCTGTCGTCGGCGCTCTAACCAGGTAGAGAGAAGTAATAACTTGTATAAGCCATAGCAATCCCTGGCTGAGGCAATTGCCGGAAGATATCGTATTACGTGCTGGTATGGCCACAGCGGTCGACGTGACGACGCGAAGCTATTCTCGTTAGCCGTGGATCCTGTCTTGGTCTGGCTTTCACCCCTATTGCATGTCACCGCAGTTAGTCCAATAAAGCTAATCTCGAACCCCGGCCTTTCACAGTCAGAAATCGTTTGAGCAAGTAGCCGTAGCCTCTCCTACAGGAACAGGATCCTACAGCACCGGAAGATGACATAGGCACGTATAGAGACCGTATGGCGAATATTGGTCCGTCCTATGGACAATTTCCTGGTAAATTGGATCCTCGCCAATCCTTGTTCTCCAAGTGCGGGCTCTTGTGTTGTCACACGGCTGATGAGCTTATTTTTTCTTAGATTACTTGGCCGTGCATTCCGCGGGAAGACAACCACATATCAATACGCAGATTGGCTCCAGTGACATGCCTTGAGAATACTCTTCCTCCGATTGTTGGGTGTTTTATGTGGATATCGTCCCTTTTCCTGATAACCTAGAGGGACAAAAGTCCGTCAACAGAGTCGTATTCAGGGGATGTTGCTACTCGGATTAGAGCTCGGATTTGATCCTATCCAAGAGACCTTGGATCAGCAAGTTCAAACCCCACTACGCTATTCAACAATTATCCAGTAACACTGCTGGCTAAACTCCACTGTCAGGGTCAAGCGTCTCTCCCTTGTGGCAAGCCTTATTCCTTAAACGACTAACAACCGAGATTGTTTGCTGATTGTGAAATGAGCCAACTGAGTGTGCTCGATGACAAACAATTGTGCTTGAAGGACAGAAGCTCTGTTGTTTCAGCCAAGCACAACAGCTCGACACGGCAGCAGCACGGGTGGGTGTAACGGGTGTAATACACACATCATAACCAACCAAACCTCACATCTTCTTTTTAAGCCCATGGCATGTCGATCATGAACAAATCAGGTATTCGTTACTAGCGAGGCTTGGCATAGCCGAGACCACTCTATCCATCAACGGCCCAAACATCACTGGTCCAGCATACAACCTTTTTTCTCTGTGGCTAGTGGGAGGCCTTTTTGACAACTGAGACTCTACAGCGAAACTTGAAAGTGGCAAGTGATGCTGCACAGCCACATGCCTCCCCAACAATCGGGCTTTTGGTGAGTAAATCGGCCTCTCAGTAGGCCTTGTTAAACGAGACGAACAGTGAGTCGTTGTTTGATGATGCATGCCATGATTCAACAGGGCAGAAAAAGTGATGGTGAATATGGAATTCTCACGATATACCATACAGTACAGTCGTCGTCGAAAAAGAGTTGACATCGTCTCTTTTGGGTAACGAAATCTGGAATTCAATAGCCAATCAGCTTCGAATGTATACATCTGCCAGAAATCCTTCCTCTGCCAGCTTATGCAACAAGGGTCTCAAGTGTCGAGCCAAGACGAGCCAAGACACAGCCAAGCCGGGTTGTGCCAAGACACAGTCAACAGACTTTAGATAATTTCCGGGGTAACATCAAAACCAGAACGTCAACTACCATGCCATGCCGAATTCTCAAAAGTGTCAAGTTTCGGCCATTGGCCTATATCTTTCTTGCTCTTGGTGGCATTGCTCAGCCCCCAGCCGGTCACTGCCAAAAGGAGCCATTTCGAGAATACACGAATACGCAGCCGACCATGATTCATAGTTTAACTGTGGAAATAGCGTTCGTCGTACTTCCATATCACATGTTGTAAAGCGGTGTCGTTAGCTTTGAACACCAGTCACGAAGCTTTGCTTCGCCCCGTTACTTGGCCGAGATGGCTTCCGAATTATGTGTACTACAACGCCAGTGGCGCCTCAACTTCACACAACTCTCTTACAGATGATCCAGCAGGCAGTGCCTGTGAGCTCAAGTCCAAGTTCTCCCGGCCAATTGAATTGTAGAAATCTGTATACCTCACGAATCAAGATCAAACTTTCGTCTACGCCACAGTCAAAGGTCAACAAAAGAACCAAGATCGATATCTCAATTCCAACCTATCACTACTGTATACGTAACTTCACATCCAGCCCAACATGGAAGGTATGGCTCCTGTCTAATCCTTTTTGCTCTCTTAATTAAGCGGTCAAGTCTGTTGACACACCCATGGGGTCATGATTCTAAGACCATATCCGTACTGACTAGTCCTTAGGCCAAGGCACATAAACATACCGTACGGGTCGTTGCAGTCCCGAGCCATGAATCTTATACGTTTCGCCCATCAGACATCGAACATGTGCTTATGCGAGCTCTTCGGAATACTTTTGATTGCAGTGAAATATACTATATTGTAATTATTCCTAGTGAGGTATTTTAATAGTTGACTTCCTACAGTTAAATATGTAAGGCTTCTTGCTGCTGTTTCTATCACACCAAATGAACCAGGTCCGGAAACCTCCAAGATAATGCCTTAGCAGGGCCTTACAGGCGTAAGAGTTCAAGCTGATTGATCCCGCCTACATTTCAGCTGAATGAGCAGTAGAGTGCTGTGTATGGCCAGCCATATGAAGCCTCAAGGTTGACAAAAGGCATCGATAGAGCCTAGATAATATTGTAGTTAAACCATAGCTACAGTCTGTACAAGGATTATGATACGGCAGGGCTTCAATGCATTTTTCTAAAGTTATAATGATTCTATCAAAATTGAAGAATGAATTATTTAATCCACCGACTATGCTACACCAAACACATCCATATCATGTCACATCCCTCTACGGTTTTGTCTCATTAATCTCACATAAATGGCCCAGTCCAGTTAAACCGCAAATTACAAAACACCCCATTCTACGATAAGTTCCCTGTGGTGACATTCACAATAACAAATACCCACCCGATATAAAATTCTCAACTTCCTCTTGTAGGTAGAATCCGGGATCCTGGTAAGACTATCACAACACAGCCTCCTCCACGACTAAAAGTCCCTGCTTCACTACGGCACAGCAAATACACAACTACCTTGTTAACACTTTCATATAACTTTAAATCCCTATCAATCAGTAGAACCCCGCATGGTAGATACGGATCAGAGGTGATTTCCACTCATACTCCACCAAATTGTGGCTGTGTATCTCCATCCCCATCTACCGAAAGTTTGTGTCTCCTCTTCGGACGATAAACTCGCTGTATGAGGAGACTTTTGATGATTAACTTGCGTCAACGATTTTACCCTCAGTAAGATAAATGGGACAGTGAATGCCGAGATAGCGGAAGCCAGGCAACGAAACAGGCAGGGTATGCTGCGCTCACTTCGTGGTTTATAATCCTACCCTATAACTTATACAATGATGGTGCCACTTGCAACATACTCATTAAACACTTACTTTTTCTTGTTTTTTCTTTATCCCCTGTATTTTTAGATAATCGATACTGGTTTTGCGATGCTTTTCGTGATTGTACAACCGTTTCGGTAGGTATTTCACGATTCAACCAGGAATACCAAGTGGTAGACCTAGGAGAAAGATAGAAAAAGCAAGACTGACAAAAACCTCTCACCGTTTCCCTTAAAAACAAAAGTCAGAGTTATGTATGAGGCTTTTCCTCAGGATGCCATGGCTCTTACCACTTCTGAGTGATCTGTTCTTACACGCGCGAGTTGAGTACGTCCTCGATAGAGGGCTGATTGCTTGTGCTTGATATCAACCCTGAGCCGACAAAACTCAAAACTCGCACAATCGACAAAGAGTAGCACGAAAAACGAATATGGGAATATGAGTATGTGCTGGTCAAAATACACAGTGATTGTGCTCGACAGACATTCTAAATTATTGACGGAAAAATGCTTCATTCCGAAATGACCCTCAGCGTATCATAGAGAGATGACTGGGTTCTTTAGACTAGAGGACAGGAAATTATGTGTAATCTTGGTCTAAGAATTACCATAATTTCACATAAAATTCTTGCCGCTCAGTTTAGATAGTTTAGTCTTTCAATATCCCATAGTTAGCTCGAGATCAAAAGACTTATAGATCTAGATGGGCGCACGCTTGGGACCAGAGCCAGTGGAATAAAGAAAAGTGCCTCCAGCATCTCGAAACTACCAAGACAACGCAGTTCTGGGGGATCCGAAGGGGCTATGTCAAGTAGAACCAGATTTATAGCCTGGGGGCGGAGCTTGGACAGGATTTTAAGAATATTCTAACAGTTAACCTGGAAGAACGCAACAAATAAGAGAACAAAGAGAGCAATTTCTTTGCTGCTTGCACTCTTGCTGGTCGGTATGCTGAGATGTGCGAGCCAAATGAGGAAGAACAATTCTCTTATGGGCAACAAATTGCATGTTTAGACAACGTGCAGTATACTAAGATAACGAAGGGTGTGCATCAAACGCAGAACTTTTAAACTCCTTGGGCCTTAGACGGTGCACCAATTCTATGATCCTTCTTGTAACTTTGTGGCCATCCCAAAGTACGCCTTATCGCCGTCCCAAATCCACCTTACGGACAGGAACCATATCCTCTGCACCCTCTTGATCCTTGATCGAACTTTCAACTCCGAAAAATGGTGCAACTCCATGCCTCATGACACCCTTCCAGAACCCAGACACAATTTCCTTCAGATCGCCTCCGGTCTGCTTGAAGTCGGGGAAAGCATTGATCTCGAGCAACCAAGCAGTGCCTTGGGCATCCACAAGGTAATCCAGACCATAGACCTCGAAAGCATTAGGCATCGTCTGAAAGTGGATAGGCATAGCCTTTGCCGCAGCCTCGAATATTTCTCCGGTCACGTCGCAGATTTGGCGGAAGATATCATCGCGCATGTTACCCGGCAAGGGTAAGTCCCAGAAGCGACGGACAGTGTTCTCGTTTGGTGAGTCTTGGAGACATGTGTTTGTGAGGAAAGACTCAATGTCTTCCGGTGCGTCGGCCGGGGAAGTGTAGGGTTTTCCAGCGAATAGTGCAAGCATGTGCTTGTAAACCCAGACGTCAAGACTTCCTGTGCACAGTACATACGTTCGGATGTGGAACTTACGCTTCTCGCCATCGACCAGCAAAGGCGGGTGGATGTATGGCTGCGCGACGAAGTGTCGCAGATGTGAGGTTGTAATGTAGTTACCGTCATCGTCCTTCTCATCAACCTCCTCTTCATCGTCAGTATCAGGTTGGTCCTCCTCCCAGATGTCGAAGATATTCTGGAGGTCATCCATCGAGCTAAATAGTCGAATTCCTTGACCCCGATCGCTCATCCCTGGCTTCAAGATCCACCACTCTTTTGCATTTGGATCTGATTGCTGCTCATTGCGATCCATACTTTCCCGAAGGTCAAAAGCTTCCACCAATGCATCATCCAGGAACTCTGCAAAATCAACCTCAAAGGCTTCGCTACGCTTCATGTGCGTTTTAAGAGTTGACTCAGGATGCTTTGCAACCCAGTGATCAACAGTAGTGGATAGGAAATGTTTTCGGATAAGGGCTTTTCGAATCATGTAGCTGTTGATAAGGGTTGTTCGCTCATGACTAGCAGCATACTCAAAGTCGATGGTCTCGTACGCGACGATTTGCAGAACATTCCCGCCTGAGGGGAACGTCTTTGCAAGAGCTGGCTCGTCAGACTCTGGTACGTCAGTGATTACGTTGAATACTCCCTCAGGAAATAACGCATTCAGAGCGGATAGAATAAGAGGCTGAACGTAGGAGTCTTCGTAGGAGATCATGGCTTGAACCGAGGGGCCCTTTGGCCTCAATACCAATACTTGCTCGACTTGCTTTTCCTCTGAACCCGAGTCCCTTAATCGACAGTAAGAATATGTTTATTGGTAATCTTGGTAGAATACAGGCATTATGTTCCTCTCCTAGACTTGCCCTTCGCATATAGTTCGATCAAGGGTACTTACAGTTTAAGCTCTGTCTGGTTCCATTCACCAGGACCATGCATGAAGTTTGCCTTGAGAGGGGTGACACTAAGACTGTTAACAATGCTGGTTCTCGTATCAATGGAGGAAACATACCTTGTCTGTCCCTCTTTAACAGTCCATCCGTCATTACCAGGTGCGGATTCTTCAACGCTCTTGTAGACATCAGTGAACCTGGGCGCCCATTTGAAGTGTTTGTGGGAATGCCCCTTTCGTGAGCTAGGTGGAGCGGCATCGTCCACCTCTCCTCCTATTCCCTCGCGTATCTTCTCCTCTTCCTCGTTCTCGTCACCTGCCTCACCTTCAATCTCCTGGAAACAGCCACCTTCTCGCCAGTAGTTCTGTAGAACGTTTGTCCAAATGGTCTTGTTGTTCTCTAGGCCCTCCACCAGAGGCACATTGACGCTGTAGAGATCTGCGCTACCATCTGTAGGCCACTGCTTGTAGAGTGTCTCAATGACCTTGACGCTACGCCGGCAAGCCGCCTCGATGATGACCGGGTCATGGTTCCTGGTGAAGAAAGCAAAACTCAAGGCAATCGACTTCTTCTGGCAAACAGCAGCCTCCAAAGCGGCACCCAACGTTCCCGAGCTCAAAGCAAAGACTGCAGTAGTGTTTCTACCGTAGTTGGGCCCGCTAACAACAAGATCGATAGGCCCTCGATCCTGGAAGAAGTGGTGAAGTCCAATCTGAACGCAAGAAGCCGGTGTCCCGTCAATCAAGATCCATTCTTCGACGTCTCCTGAAGTAGAAGGTCGATTATGAGTGGTGCCTGGAGAATCCTCACCATGGGCAACAGTTGAGGGACGGTAGTACGAAGGCTTGAGGGTCTGTCCAATCATATGTGCCTTGCCGATCCATGATCTCTGGGTGTGAGGTAGACAGACAGAGACGGTATGACCGGCTTGCTGGAGCTGTTGGATAAGACAGTGGACGTAAGGAGAAGAATGAGGCGATGGCGGCCCATCGTCATTGGTAACGAGGATATGCATCTTGAGCTATAGTGACAAAGCCCAGAGTCAATACAAAACTATCTCAACTGTTAGTATAATTCTTCTTTAGGAAAAAGAGGTTGCAGAGAAGAGAGTATTCAACTTACCTCTAATGCCCTCCAGACTAGGTAAAAGGTAATTATTTGATGGATCGATGTCAGGACGAAATCACTGAGGGTGAGGGGCACGTGGGGCAGAGCGCTAAGCACGTCAACACGTCACAGAATCACTTCCAATTGGTGACTTATAGAGAAGCACAGGCACAGGGATTGAGACTCATGTAATTATCATGAACTTGTCTGATTTATTCGACTTAATCATGAAAAAAATCTACCTAAAAACCGGGTCTCACAGAAGCGAAAACGTGCCTGGGAAAACCCCTCAACGCACTAGACCAGCCAATACCGAGTATCAACTTAACAACCGCAACATACTTGGGCTTCCATCCTCTCTACCTCAGTCGAGGCCACTTCAGGTATCAATCAATAAATACGTCGTCCTTCCATCAATGCGGTACATTCCGTCGTCCCTTGACAGCTTGCTAGTCCTTTTGACGCTCTAATTCCATTCAACGCCGTAAAACCAGTCCTGATTGCTATTACAACATGAAAAGCAGGGGTAACCGTATGCAGAATTATCAAAGGGTGTTAAAAACCACTTGGCTGAGATGAAAAATCGAAGTAGGAAGCAAATGCAAGGTTCGTGCATCGAGGCAAGGTTCTAAACGCGACTGCGCTTTGTATCCCTGGTATCAATGCTCTCCCCGGATCGTTTGCGCGATGGCGATTTGACGGTCTCCTTGGTTCGTCGCCAAGAGTCGAAAGGGCTTCGTTTGCCGGGTGGCTTGATAGGAGTCATTTCATCACCCAACTTATTGGCGGATCGAGTTACTCTTCGAGTTGAAGGTGGTGAGGCCGGAGCAAATCGGGGCGCTTCGGGAGTGTTTGCACGTTCTTTCTTAAAGATCGACGGTGTTGCTGGGATGTCCAGCTCCTCTTCAAGGTCCTCGACATCGGTAGCAGCCTCTTCTTCTTCAATCTGCTCATCTGTCTTGGCTTTCTGGAATAATAGGCAAGGCTTGATAGAGGCTCGCGTGAGAGGTCTAGTCAAATGAGCTTCGGGGTCCTCTTCTGCTGCTTGGAGCTCATCGCGATCCTCAATCTCATGCTCGGACCACTTGCGGAAGAATCTCTTTCCACGGCTGTTCAAGTTAGTATTTGCGTATCTAGTTGGTACAACAGGGAACTTACAATGTGTACACCATGCCATCCTTGCGGTCGGCAAGCTCGTCAACGGTCTTGATGCCCTCTCCAGGAACCTTGACCTTGCGTCTGTCGTGACGCTTGGTACGCTCAGATCTGGGTGCGTCGCTGAGGAAAGGGTTTTCTGATGTGATAAAGGGGTTCTCTTGGCTCACATCACGAACGGGAACTCGATCGCGGGTATCGGTGAAGATCTCAATAGGTTCCTCAACCTCCTCTACAGCGAAGCTCTCCAACGAATTGCCGCTGTATGTTTTGAGAGGTCGCTTCCTAGGAGTCAAAGCAGCTTCATCGGCATCAGAACTGAATAAATTGCGGGCAACAGATTTTATGTGCGCCGTCTTCTTCTCACTGGGAGGCTTTTGAGGAGTCTTTGAAGGGGTGGGAAGCATGCCGGAGGCAGCAAAGAGGGAAGAGTTGGAGCGGTCATGTGGGCGACGACCAGCGCCATCTCGAGATGACTCTCCTTGCATGTTTTCTGTTGCTCGGCGAACGTAATCACTGCCGGGCATGCGCTTCTTATGCGGCATAGGAGATGGAATAGTGGCACTCAAATGCTTGCTTGACTTTTTGGCAGTGTGCGGTGATTGAAATTGACGAGTTGATGCGCCGGGAGATGGAGTCCTTGTTCGCTGTGATGAAATTCGTGCAGATTTTCGTGGAGTGAATGGTTCCCAGTTGTCCTGGTATCCGAGACGAGGAGTTGGCGGAGTGCGGATGTGGGAGGGTGGCGGAGGAGTAATAGAGCCAGGTGCGTCGGCCATCTTGACAGGTGCAAGGCAGTGGCTGTTATCTATTGTGACCGTTGGATGATTTTTTGCTGATTACTGAGGCTTAACCGTCAAAAGATTATCTCGACTCGAGACTTGAAGTATGCTCTCGATGATTGCCAGGTCTACCCGGGACAGTCGAATCGAATTGAATCTGTTGAATGACGTGATAAACAACGCAGTTGACTAGGCGACTTGCAGTAAAGGTCTGCAAAATGGGTATATGGTTTGGGTAAATAACAATATGATTGCGCAGTGATAAAAGTCGCTTGCTAATGGTTGATAATGGCAGAGTCAGAGATGAGTGTTTGTAGGGTAAGATGTTTACATTTGAATAAAGAGAAGAATAAAGGTGAGCGAAGTGGCTGGGAACAGAATCTACCCTGGAGTGTGCGCCCGTCTCCCAGCCTCCCTATTCTTGGTTGCACGACCAGGTTTTACCCACTAAAACTACCGATCCACTTGGAACCCAAACGCGTCCGTCGGGTGAGCAACCCCTCTCTGACGCGTTTGCTACGCGACAGTCACAGCCAATCAAACAGCAACCATGAGCATCAAATTAAAGCAAAAGGTGGGAACAATAGAAGTGCCCCTCATGAATTAAACAAGGTTGCCGTTGTACGGCAACCCATCGCTAAGGTACCTGTTCAAGTCGACAAGCGCCGACCCTGATCCGCATACGCCACTTTGTTTGCATATATGATTTTCGAAACTGTGGACGTCTTGAAACACACGACCTCACTGCGACCACATACCAGCGCTTCCAGTGGTTGACGAGACAGAACCTTGTGTGCTGGCGCCAGTTTGCATATCATAACTATCTGACACTATGACCGATGACACCACCGAATATACAGAGTCTGATATCTGGGAATCGCCAGATGGCCCACCGACATCTCGTCCCAGGACTCCTAGAACCCCCAAAACACCAAAGACCCCAACACATGAGCGCCCAGAGCCAATAGACCATGACACTGCATTGCGCAAAGAACTTGAAGGAGTTCGGAGTATCAATGAATCCCTGGAGGGTGTGATTTCGACACTGGAACGTGCAGGGGGAAACATGAACGTATGTTTTCCCTCGCATCATCTTGTTTGCTACATGTCTCCTAACCACCACAGACTGTATTGAGCACGGTAAACAATGCTTCTATTCTCCTCAATACTTGGACGCGGATATTATCGCAGACCGAGCATAACCAGCGATTGCTTCTAGACCCCGGATGGAAGGGTGCAACTGAAGACGTTGCCGAACAAGAGGCCGAGGCCATTCAGAAACAGCAGGCCGCTGAGCGAAGGGCTGCTGAAGAAGAGCAAAGACGCGAACAATTGCGACAACGCCGCGAAGAAGAGGAACAGCGAAGACTCACAACAGCCGCACCTGCGCGAGGAACAAGAGGAGCCAGGGGAGCCAGAGGCACCACCAGGGCACGAGGCCGGGTCGTCTCACGAGGAGCTAGCTCAAGCTACACATCTGGAACCAGCTCATCTGGTATACCGAGCCGCGGAACCTCTAATATTGGCCGAGGTTTTGGTGCGCGCCGAGCGAGAGGGACCAAATGAGATGCAGTCCAGTTCACCTCACGCCTTCATGACATATATACCCAATAGAATTTTGTCTCATTACTTCTTCTTGAAAAAGTCACTCATCTTTTTCATTCCCTTGGTATTGACCTTCTTGAGGTCCCTAACTCCTCTGCTCTCGAGTGATTTCTTCTTCTTTTCCTCCTCCATCTTTCTCTTCTTCACGAATGCTTCATCCTCGTCTTCATCCAGACCACGCTTGCGAGAGTAGTCAATAGAGTGGGCAGCCGTAGCTTCAGCACGTAGTTTGACGAGTTTGTCCATGTACTCGTCCAAAGCTGTGAAGTCCACCATGGCATTATCTTTCAGAAGGGTTTCCAATTGGGCAGCAAGAGTTACAGCGACATAACTTGAACATATGAAGCTGAAAGCGATGCGCAGTCTCTGAAGATCGAGGATCTCGGTAGACGCCTCAATGGCACTGACGATGTTGTCTATGACGGTCTCCTCGGTGAAGGACGTGGCCACGGTTGAAGGTTGGGAAACCTCTGTTTCCGCTGTGGCAACGGTCGACTGGGAATCGGTCGACTCTGCAGTCGTTGTCTGAGAGTCCAACTTTGTTGCTGTTGTAGTCTCCGTTTTCTGTCGCTTCTGTACAAGGACTGGTGCTTCCAACGCCTTCTTCACGAACTTCTCCTCCATAGTTGGAGCTAAACCACCATCGCACATCCTCTTTGCCTTTCCCAAGATGGCCTCGGCAAGTTTATTCTCATTTATTCGAAACATGTTCTCGTCTCCTGCTTCAACAATGTCGCAAACCACGGCCATCCGGCCTTCGATCAGCTTCCGTGTCTTGTCGCATCGCAGTATCTGGGATAGGTGTGAGAAATCCTCAGGCAGCTTTTCGAAGTGATCATCGCTGGAAAGAAAGAGGCGCTTTCCTTCCGAGCCCTTGGATTGTGTCTCCGCCAACGCTGGGAGAACGAGGAAAAGGGGGTCAATCAGGGTAGCTAGATAGAGATCTTGACCCATTGACACACCAGTCTTGTTGGCATTATCCGCGGAAGTCAAGTCTGATGCAGTCTCGATCAACCAGCTTCGGGGCGTCGTCTTCGGGGTCGCAACTTTTGTGAATTCGTATATGCCTGTCTCTGGACACACCAGGTATCGCGCTGGTCGGCCATGTCTGGGGTTGGGAAGTGTGACGATACGCGCTTCGGATGTCGCTTTGGAGGGGAGAATGAAAACTTTGGAAGGGTTCTCTGCTCGGGAGGATAGACTGAATTTGGAAGTGGTAGTCTTTGGTTCTGAAGCTTTAGCATCTGCTGGAGTAGCTTTCGTTGATCTTGTCCTTGCCATTGTAAGAGTTTGCGTTGGACGAATTAACTATGTATATACACGGCGCTATTCCGAAGAAAATCCAAAAGAGAAATGGGGAAAGTATCGAGCTGTTAATGCTCTTCCAAGAAGATTGCCCTGGCTGATACGGAGTACAAAGTGGGAATATTAAGATGAGACGCAAGCGATATTGAATTAAACACGGTGAGACGCGCTTTCACGCGACAGTTGCAAGGGTTACCAAAGACTTTAATTTAGTGGATCAACTAGATGAGGCTGGCGCCACGACCCCCCGGTCAGTATCCGCTGCACTGGCCAGTTACCAGCCAGCGCATATTCCAGAGGGCCTAACTTTTAACGGTGTCCGCCCGGCATGTGGATTCCTACTCGTCGATGTCCAATCCAACACCGCTTAAACCAGCATTCCTTGCATCAACAACCGAAAATCGCAGTTACAGCATATTTTCTCTCGCAAAAGCAACTAAGCTGAATGGCTGCCGCCTCGCATAGCCAATACCTGCCTCCCTGAAAATCCGGGAATATACTATAGAACTCACCCGGTATTTATACTCAATCACCTCAGTAACCAAATACATACCATCGGGCTGGTTTCTGGGCCACCAGCTTAAAGATTAGATTACTGTTCCAGGCATCGTCATGGCTCCAGGTAAGACCGCATCGCTTAGCTCGACGATCTTCTTTGCGATAATTTACTGACCATACGAACCACAGCATCCCCAGCAAAACAGAAAAGCGACACCCAATGGCCTCCGAGATCTCCACATGAAGCTCTGCTTAGCACACCAGGCGGACGAGAACGATATCGACAGATGATGACGTCGCCCTCGCCTTCACCGTCAAAGAGAAGCCGCAATTTGCCCTCAATGAACCTTATGGCCGAGATCGAAAACGACGACGAAGACGAAGACGAGGAGACACTGCAATTGAAGCTTCAGGCGATCGAGGCGCGGCTTAAGCTGAAGAAGCTGCAGGCCGCCAAGACGAAAAAGACGGACGAGAGTGTCGAGAGCCTACATACGACTACTTCGGAGCTTGTGATATCAACCCAAGTCCCAAGCCGTTCGAGGCGTGCAGTAACCCCTACGAGAGAAGAACCGGCTCTACAACAAAGCCTCGTTCAAGTCCCTGCGTCGCCAGTCAGAAGGATTCAAGAGCCCAAAACACAAACTTCTCCAAGTAGAGTATTGTTGGGTATTGATAAGGGTCTCAAAGCCCGGGATATTTCTCTGAAGCGTGCGCCTAGCTACAGAGACTCGCAGACAACAACTGATATCGGTCATACGGGCTATTTGCGAAGATCAAGGACTACGGGAAGCGCCAATTCCTCATTCTCGTCAGAAACCCGCCCGTCAGAAGCCCGCCCTCTGAGCTTCAACGAACGGCTGGCATCAGCGAGGACAGATGATATTGCTCGAGCTCAGCGGCAGAAGGATATCCAAAAGCTAAGGTCAAATACTTTTGGAATTAGCCAGGATGAGATGGAACTGTACAAGAAAAAAGCTGTCGAAATTCCGGATGAGCCACTTCAAACTCCATCTTTCTCAAGGGAGGAGGTCATGGGCCGGCCTAATCCCTCGGGCCGTATGCAACGGAGCTATACCGTGCCCAACGTCCAAGCTCCCAATATGGATAGCCCAGCTTCAACTTCCACGGCTTTGACCCGAACAAAGAAAATACCTCCTGGTGAAGTTCCTGAAGATCAAGCTACTGGATTTGAGCCATACTCAAGCTTTCACTTGTCGAAAAGGATTCTACCCCATAGCGTCCTTGCTCGACACGTATCAGGCAAAAAGGTCTTCATGATCAAGGACTTACTGAAGGATGTCAAAGCGCCAGACTTTGCCCTTCCCGATATCGAACAGGATATCGTGGTATTTGGCATATTGGCAAAAAAGTCAGAGCCCCGTGCTCATAAGCCGACACAGAAGAACGGAAAGACAGAAGACCGAGGGAAGTACATGGTAATGACATTGGTCGATCTAGAATGGGAACTGGATCTTTTCCTCTTCAATTCTGGTTTCACAAGATACTGGAAACTTACCGAGGGGACCGTCATTGGAATTCTCAACCCTACTATCATGCCACCTCCACCTGGACGGCATGACACTGGCAAGTTTAGTCTGGTCATCAATTCGGACGATGACTCGATTGTTGAAATTGGTACATCACGCGATCTCGGGGGTTGCGAATCTGTTAAAAAGGACGGAAATTTGTGTGCCGTTTGGGTCAACAAGAAGCGAACCAGACATTGCGAATTTCATTCCAACGAAGCTATTCGCAAACAGCGATCGACGAGGATGGAAGTGAACGGAAGCAGTTTCGGGGCCAGGAAAAACAAGTCTAAGGAAACGTATAATTGGGGCGCGGAAAAGAAGACAGAAGACTCGGCCAAGAAGTACGACTGGGAAACGAAAACGCATTGGTTTGCTTCGCGTTCTATGAGTGCAGCAGATCTGATCGATGGAAAGGATCGCACCCCAAATGACCGGAAAGAGCGAGCAGAATTCTTCAAAAGAGATCTTGAGGCAAAGGAAAGAGAACGTGACATGATGAGGAAGCTTGGTCAGGTCGGCAACGCCGCAGGAAGAGAATACATGCGACAAACTGGTTCACGGACCTCAGCACTTCCGGCTGCGGGCACCGCTTCACAATCATCAAACTCTGCGCATATGACGGATGAGATTTATAGGCCAGACGCAAGGTCACTTGGATTATTGGGTAAGGATTCTGCTATCCATCTTAGTCCAGTCAAACGAAAACGCCCCGACAGCTCGCAGGCTGGATCTCAATCCGGCTCAACGGCAAACAATGGACCGTCATCTTTTGGCTGGGGCAGGAATCTTACAAATAAGCTCTCAAAGATGAAGGAAGGAGAGAAACTACGCAAGGATGGACAGCCGCCAGTGCGAAAAAAGACTCGTTTCGTCACTGATAAAGGGATCCGGGAAGCTGGGAGGGAGAGCCTTGGGAATGAACTCCTCGAGCGGCAGGGCATGCTTGACGACGACGATGACGAACTGGTTATTGTATAAAATATTCACTTCTTTTTCTGGGGCACCTACACGGCGTATTGGCAAGCATGAGGCAGTGGGGGTTTTTTTTTTTGGTGTTGCGATAGAAGGTTCGGACATGTTTATGAATGAACGATTTCGGTCAGAGTTATCTCGATATGGCTTGAATCAAGGCAAATACTATTGATTGCATCAACTGTGAGCATGATGACCCGAAGAACTCCCTGTGCAGATCGAAGAGATGTGTGTTTGTTCGGACCAAAGGCACCACGTCAACAACATGCCATACTCAACCCCCAATGTGCTGATGCTGAAGCACAGTCGCCCCCGCCAGGATGTATTGCATGCATGATGGGAAGTTCGATGTAAGCAAGGGTAATACTCGTGGGCACTGTATATAGGCGGCACAGTTGTTCTTAAGCCGTATATTACAGCCAGTCTTTCAATCAACGATGGCTTCTAGACTATATGAATGCTGTATTATACGAACGGGTCTTGCAAGCCCATAACCACCAAGAGCCAACAATCGGTTTGAATAAATATTGGGGCTGTTAGAGTGTGTTCCGCTCCTTGCCATAATTACCATTCAAATAGTTCAGTATATGATTGATTGAAGATCAATTGCCGCATTGCCTCTTTGATTCTACAGAGGATTGCCGTAGGGTTGCAGTTGTTCAAGGTTTTGGATTGTCTGACGCAATAAGTGATCCCATTGAAGAACCACAGCTGAATAAACTTGTTCTGTCCAGAACACATGACACATCATGATGCACTCAAGCTGACAGCTGAGCTAAAGTTGACCAAAGAACGAGGTCCATTTGGATTAAGGTGTATGATGGGGGAGATGCCACGACTCTTGGGTTGGTTACACGTGCAATTGCTACGAGAGAATAGGGGGCATCATGGTGACTAGTGAGGCGATTCACAGACAATTCCTGTTCACTTCAAGGTTATCCTGTTATGAGGTATATGATTATACAGCTTCCCACTCCAAGCCGTACAGTTTACAATGAGAGAATTTTCTAGTACACGCCCAACGATACGCTGAAGAGGCGCAGCATCGATCATGGCTCAATTGCTCCATAGTATTTATCACAATAATCTTCACGAGAAGCATTACATTACATTACTCGTGCGTAGGAGTAGTTGACTGGCCTCAAAGTAGCCCCCACGCTCCAGAGTGGTTGAGAGGCTCAGGCACTGAATCTCGGTCCCGTCAACCCCGGATTTTCTGCACAATTACCCCCAAAAAGTGTCTCCCGTGAGCATTTCCCCTCATAGATAGACGCATACGAGCGGAGTCTCCCATCGAATCTGCCAATCTTGGAGCTGCTCGTTTCTCTGAACGGTTTGTTCGTCCTGTCGGAGTGAACGAGTTGGATCAGTTGACTTATTGTGGCCCCGCTGAAGCATGCTGAGGTATCTGTCTGGTAAATTCGTGATTGGAGGGCTTGTTCTTTGAGCCGCGATGTACGACCAGGAGGATTGAGATGATTGAAATACGGAGGAGGATATAAGACCTGACAATTTCTCATATTCTAGGAGTAATTGTAAATTTATACTATTGTCATCTACAGAGTATTGCAATTATCATATCCTAGAGTCTTGCATTTATCTATCTACAGCACTCCATAGTCCAGACGACTTCAAGATATCATCATGCCTCCTCACAGTGATGCGCCCTCACCAGCAGGCTTCCTTGGCAACCAGCTATACGACAATAGCCAATGGCACTCAAGCAACGAGAGCGGAATCTTTTCATCCATATCCGATACTCCATCGCCCACCACCAGCGCTTCAGCAGAGGACTGCTTGGCTGGCGTGCAGTTGCAGTTGCAGCACGTAGCTCGCCCTCTAACACGGGGCGTCTATGCCCCAACCATGTGTTTCTTTGACCCAGACACAGAAGACGTCGACACGGCCGCAATTGCCGCTCATGCAGTGCGACTTGCTCAGGCTGGTGTAACAGGTCTTGCTACGCAAGGCTCCAACGGAGAGGCCGTTCATCTCTCTCACTCGGAGCGGCAGCTGGTCACCGCCACTACCAGAGCCGCCTTGAATGACGGCGGCTTCTCGCATGTGCCCATCATCGTGGGATGCGGAAGCCGGAGCACGCGCGAGACTATCCAATACTGCAACGAGGCTTGGGAGGCTGGAGGTGACTATGCGCTCGTGCTGCCACCGTCCTACTATGCCACGTTGTTCGCCACGGCCTCGGAAACAATCCTCGAGTATTTCACGAGAGTTGCTGACAAGTCGCCTATTCCCATCATTGTATACAACTACCCTGGTGCTGTTAACGGCATGGACATGTCCTCGGATGTTATCATCACTCTTTCACAACATCCAAATATTGTAGGCGTCAAGTTGACATGCGGCAACACGGGGAAGCTCAACAGAGTAGTCGCAGCAACCCGCAAGCTTTCTAAGCAAAGCCCCAGGAAGCCCGAGTTCCTTGTCCTCGCAGGCTCTGCTGACTTCTTGGTTCCTTCTTTGGCCGGAGGTGGTCACGGTATCCTGGCTGGCTTGGCAAACATTGCCCCGAAAGCATGTGTCAAGACCATGGACCTGTACGTGGAAGGCAATGTTCCCGAAGCACAAAAGATGCAGGAAGTTGTCTCACAAGGCGACTGGACGGCGATCCAGGGCGGTGTGGTGGGTGTTAAAGCTGGCCTACAGGCGTGGATGGGTTACGGAGGCTTCGCACGAAGTCCACTACCAAGACCAGACACGGAGCAGATGATGCGGTGGAAGGACGGCTTCCGGGATCTTGTGATGCTGGAGCAGTCCCTCTAAGTCCGAGTTCGGATCTAAGTATGTGATAATGACCACGAAAAGGTTAAACCATAACTCAAACAAAGTTCAAGTGTACAGTATAGTATATCCCGGGACCTGCATGGACCGAAGACTGGAGGTCGGGGGCACGGTTAGCATCGTGTAGATGCCATGTTTCACAAGGCGTGACATTGATTATGCCATGGCTGCCCTTTTAGCGTTGCGCCATCAAAAAGAATGTATTAGTTAATTAATTAAAAATCACCATATTTATAGTGAGACATTTTGTGCACGGTAGGCGGTCCAAGACTGTCTTGCGTTTATCCTCCGTAGTCATGAGATATTAGGTGGTGTTTTTGGTTGAGTGTTACATCCATGTGTGGGTTGACTGTGTCCCTGGCAACCCTTCTCCCTCGCCAAGACGATCTGCAGGAACCCAGAATTTCCATATAGAGTAATGTATTTGACGATCTCGCCGTGTAATGGCCCGAATATGGTAATTAGGATGCCATCATGACAAAATATTGGCAGCCTAGGGCCACACGGGAACGCGCCGTTGAATAGATCAACGTCGATTGAACCATGAGGCTGAGTAACAAGTTTGCGAGAGTAAGTTTCAAGGGACACTAGCAATGAGTTATTGAATTTGTTCGCATAGCATCAGCCACATATTGTACTAGAATAAGCTGCAGATTCGATCGAGACTCTAGCCACTGCCCAGTGATGGATGGACATGGGTTCCCCTCATTCGACCATCATTAGTAGATATTTTTATATACTCATGTTGAACAATTGATGCTACCGTGCGCTGTGTGTTGCATGTTGGTCCAGGCGGGGTGTAAGGTTGCTAACGACGAGAGCTGAAAAATAAGATTTCACATTATCGAACCCGATACTGATTCAGTAGGTCAGATATATCATATCATGCGATTGATTAGCCATTGTGATTTGAAGAGGTCGTCTGTAAACGTCAAGTGACAGCCGCATGCTTCAGTATATTCTCCAATGGCTTGTTCTGATTGACGCCCAGCAAAGCACTATGTAAGAATAAGATACGGCACTCTATTGCCACAAAAGCGACTGTTGGCATCTGACAAACGGCGCTGGATTCATCCGTCGTGACGCGGGGAGAGCAAAAGGGCACGAGAAAAACGCCCGATAGACAGCCCAAACTCTGATCTGAACGGTTAGAGCCTAAAAGATGCCATATTTGAATATTGTAATGTTTGGTTGGTTGGTTTCAAGCTTATAGGGCTCGTATCGGCAAGTTGATGGATCGAAAACTTATGCATATGCATATGCAGACTTGATCGGGGGTGTATTACTTAACACGAGGTTTGCCCTGGCCAACAGTAGGATAGTTTTGAATAAGAGAAATGCATCGAGTAACATGCGGCGGACGCCTACAGACGTATAGAAATACGGGATTGGTCGCAGCTCTCTGCAGGTTGTCTCTCCACACATGCTTGCCAGGATATAAGTGGTTGAGGAGGAGGATTATGATGATTATGATGATGGTGATGCATGCACAGAGAGGCTTACGGCAGAACACCATCTCATGTCCATGACGGCCAAGACATGATCGTTCAATAGTTCTAAATAGGATGGACTCAAAGTAGTGAAATCACGCGTAGAGCTAGAGTAAAACTAGAATGTCCTGTGAGCTAGCCTAGAGGGATGGAGTGTCTAAATATTCATCTTGAGACCTGGTTCCTCCCTTAGTGCAACTCGCCCCTTTACTGAGACATGGCTTTTACGGGTTTTACTGCACTGTAAACTAGAGCCTTGTGGTTTAGCGATAGGCCAAAGGCTGCCGCCTCCGCCCCTTTGCCGACGCAGGACCAGAAGCTGAACTATTGCGCCCTAGAGAAACAGGGTAAGCCAATTGTGCACAAGCTGAGCGGGTGGCTGTTTCATAGGTGGGTGAAAAAAGCTCGCCTTTCGCCAGTAGCCACGGAGAGATTAGGTCTAGCTTAAACGGTGAGAACAAACCACGAGGACTGAAGCCGTAATTAAACCGTCATGATACTAAAAAAAGGCCCACGACCAAGACCAAGACCAAGACCAAGTCTACAAATGACCCAATGTGGACATGTTTGCTTGCCTCAGGTAGATAAAAAGACCTGAAAGAGGAAGAGAGGCTTTTTGATGTCTGTTTCATCTTGACAAAAGAGATGCAAAATGTTCTGTGTGGGCGTGTTTACCACAAACCTGATTTGCTTCTTCTTCATCTTTTCTGGAGACTTACCAGGTATACAGGACCACAGCCTCGTATTGATGAGCCGACTCTGACCAAAAGCTGCCATATCGAACGAGTAAGTTCGCTAGCTTATACGGGTTTTATTTCTAAATGGATACCTTACTGCTTGTACTCTTGGTGCGTGACAATCGAATCGGCTTCCCCGTCGAGATCCGGAGCGCGTCTAGAACCTGAAAAACCCCTGTCGCAGCGACCTGTCCCCAGTAATGATCTTCAATACAAGAGAACAATTAATTGTGCGATGCGGAATGCTTTTTTAATAGTCTTACAGCACCTGACGTAGGCTTGACGCATCGTGAGTTGTTCCCGGAAAGCGGCTGATTTGACGCCCTTGACTGCAGGTGCAATAGGTTGATCCAAGGCCTTTTTTTAGTACATATCCTTATGGGATTGATGAATGTTCCGGCTATCGGCTTGTACCCAGCAGTGTTACTCGCACTACGACTATCTTGGCGTTTAATTACAGGACTCTGTCAGGTGAATCCTTTGCTGCGACATGGGGTTATGTCATGTCCAGCGGCAATTGATCCTAGGCCCTTGTCTCATTGATCGATTGTAGGATTATAACCGTCTTACAAGACCTTGCCAAATCTTCGCGGCAAAGGATTCGATCGTGTTTTTTTCTTCCTTCGCATCTTCTTCGTTCAGATCATCCACCGACAAGCCTGATTTAGGCCATGCATGCAAGCCATGTTAGAATTTCAGGTACTGGCTCTAAGCGCGCCAGGGTATGGGGTCTTGAATTGGGCGCTACGCTCCAGCTAGTGTGAAATTGGATTGGATTGCAATTTATATACGGTACCTCGGCAACATAGACTGAGACCAGCCTATGAATGGTACCAAAACCCTTTTGTCTCTGTCGTGTCATATCGCGTCGTGCCGCTGAGCTACAGCCTACAGGCCTGCAGCCCCACTCATCACTGCCACCTTAGCCGACCAGGGGGTCCCACTACACCAGGCACAACCCGATATTCAGCAGCTTAGATTCTTTCCAACCGCTGAAGCAGTCCAGACAAGACGGACCTGATGCAGGGCTGCTGGGTTATCAACCTAAGTGGAAGGTACCACTGGGCTGGAGCGGGATCTATGTAATCCCCCCCTGTTGTTAACTTCCAGTCCTTCGATGGTCTGTTGTTTTGGTGCAGGTACCAGCAACAACATCAAGTCTGTCTGCAAGACCCAACATCAGCAATGCATCACATCCTACAGAGTGCAGTGACTACGAAACTTGCTTCTCCTTCTCTGGAGCCGTAGCCTCGGCCGATGCCTGAATCGTCTGCCCGCTGACAGCTCTAGGTCTACGGCCTACCACTCACTCTTCAGGGACACAGACGTTAATCTGGTCAAAGTGGCGTTACGAACAAACTAAACTAAGAAACAACAGCAAGAGGCAGAGCCCATGTGCATGGGTCATCATCATTCACCCACCACTGCCTCATCTGTGGACACCGTACATCCTACCAACCACCCATCCCGTATGGAAATATCGATCTTTGCCCTACTTACCCACCCCCTCCCCCTTGTCATCTAGGGCCACCATGAGGGGCGTTACGAACCCCTTTGACGATGATTGACAGCTGGGGCGGGAAAGACGGAGATTCGGATGCGGAGAAGGGATCATGACCATCAATCTTGCACACCCCCTGTGCTATTCTATTCTAATTCCCGTAGTCATGGAATTGTTATATTTGGGACCTTTCCCACTCTCACTGTCTTTCTAGATCTTGTTCTATTAGATCAGGCCAAGTCGTACACCCAAGCACGACTGCTGTTCCTATACATTCGTTTCATCTATCAGGACAATCATCATGCTGGGCAAGTTCCTAGTTGCCGCTCTCGCGGTCATCAGCGGTGTCAACCCCGTTGAGGCTCAGCAGCAAAACATCTTCATTACTGGCGTTCCCGTCACCGGTGGAGGTGCCGTCCCTGCTCGTCTGAACATTAATGACCTTCAGAAGGCTGGTGGTCCCGCTTGGTGAGTCCGCTACGTTGCTGCCACTGCCTCTTTTGCTAACATATATACCAGGGACCTTTACATCCGATCTGTGCGCTCCATGTATGATGCCAAGGAGACCGATTGGAAGTCCTTCTTCCAGGTTGCTGGTATCCACGGAAAGCCTTATATTCAGTGGAACGGTGGTGGTGGCCGAGCCGGTAATGGCTGGCCTGGATATTGCCCTCACGGAGAGAGCATCTTCCTGACCTGGCACCGTCCTTACGTTGTGCTTTACGAGCAGACCCTTGTCGAACACGCCAAGCGACTGGCCAACCTCTACCCTTCCAAGTACCGCCAGCAGTATGTTGATGCAGCCAACAAACTGCGATCCCCCTTTTGGGATTGGGCTATCGATGATATCCCTAGCATCATCACCCAGGAAATGGTCAACGTTAAGGTCCCCAACGGCAGCGGTCTCAAGACCATCAACATGAAGAACCCTCTCTACACCTACAACTTCCCCAAGGATGCTCTCAACGGCAAATACGGACAATGGGACGACGAGGACCGAACCCGTATCTATCACTGCCCTGCTCCTGATAAATTCCCCGGAACCGCCAACAACAACCTCCACCAGCGACCCTACAAGCAGTGGGTGTACGATGTCATGACCCGACCCAAGACCTTCACCCAGTTCGCTTCTACTGGTGCCAACGGTGCTTCTCTTGAGCAGATCCACAACGCCATTCACTGGGATGCTTCTTGTGCTGGTCAATTCCTTGCTACTGAGTTCTCTGGCTTCGATCCCATCTTCTGGATGCACCACACTCAAGTCGATCGTCTCTGGGCTTACTGGCAGTTCATGAACCCCAGCCAGTCTGGTTTCCTCTCTGGCTCTTACTCCGGTGGTTCTCGTTACTCTACTCCTCAGGGCACCCGTATCACTCCCAGCTCTCCTCTTAACCCCTTCTACAAGTCCAAGGGTAACTTCCACACTTCCAGCAGTGTTAACAGCATTCGCGGATTTGGTTACACCTACCCCGGACTCGAGTACTGGCACATGTCTAGCAGCCAGCTTTCTAGCGCTGCCAAGACCATGGTCAACCGCCTTTACGGCAGCGGCTCTTCCCGCCGTCGTGATATTGAGGAGCGCGCTGACAGCAAGACCACTCGTTACTTTGCCAACGTCGAGCTTGATGTTACCGAGGTCGAGCGTCCTGCCCAGGTCAACGTCTATGTTTCTGGCAAGCTCGTTGGTGGTCTCGTCGTGATGAGACAGCCTGCTGAGGGTACCGTTCACGGTTCCTTCTCTGCTGACCAGGCCGCCGATACTCCTCAGCTTCTCGGTGCCTGTTCTCCTACCAAGGTTGCCGACGCCGTCAACAGTGGTCTTCAGGTTGAGATTGTCAAGCTCGATGGTTCCAAGATCGACCTCAAGACCGTCCCCAGCCTTAAGCTCAGTCTTGACAACGTCGCTTACACTCCTCCTGTCGCCGAGGATGACCTCCCCACCTATGGAAAGGTCATTACCGAGCCCGCAAAGGCCGTTGCCCTCTCCAACGTCAAGGCTCTCAAGGCGGTCAGCGCCTGTGCTGGCAAGCTTCCTTCATTCAACCCTCCTGTTTAAATACCCAGCCCCTGAGGGCATTTCATTTATCATATCTACTGCTGGGCGGCTTTCAGGCCTTACCACGGCCCAGTACAAGGGACCTCTCGCAAACCGCACAAATTTTTTAAGTAAATTTTAATCCCCTGGCAGACTCGGGGAGTCACGACTGTATCTTTCGCCAGACTAGGTCTATAGTTGCCAAACAGCGGCCCTTTTGTTTATATTTCGAGTACAATGCATACCGTGACTTTTGTGATATATAAGTAAACTGGCTCTCATTTGAAATCTGTTTGTTCGCTCAGACCTTCTTTGCATTTGTTATCCAAGCAAGGCCAAGAAACTAAGTAACTGCCGAGTATGTGAAGTAGTGCCTAGTTCGTCTGGTATCGGATTCTACTCGAGGCTGTTGTTAAATGTCAACACTGACGAACCATCGGTCGCTCTACTCGGTCCAGAGGATAGGGAGCACGAGCGCCAATACAGATCTTATCCCGTTTATGTCAAGAACTCTTCTTATTCTTCAACATACTGCACTTACATATCGCAGCAGTTGCAGCCACACGAGTTGAAGCATTTAATTGGAGAGATTTCTTGGAAAATACTTCGAAGTAAAACTGCTAGTGTCCCCGAAGTCGCTGGATAAAGGGAACAGTTCTTTACGAAGTATTTCTTGGGCATGTTCTGTCATCCATAGTATCCAGACGTGACAGTGTTCGGTTCGCCAACATGACTTTTAGATGTCAACCCATAACAATGGTTTGAAATCGACGGGTTTCACATTATAGGCTCCAGAGACTTGCTTCTGATTTAGTTTCAAGCTCTAGTACTAGGGAGCTATGATGATATGTTGTTTCAAGTCCCGGCCTTCATCCGAGTTACAAACAACCGGCTCTCGTATTGTCCCTTCCATTACAGACATAAGGCCGCTGTGGCAGTATTCCTCTCCTAACTATGATATTCTACTCAGTCAAGAGATTCGGGAGGGAATACTGATGTTCTGGACAGCAGTTTGTGAAACCTCAGACGCAATATATCTTACTACCCATCTACTTCAGACCAAATTCATCACCATCGGAGCAGGTTCTACCCAAATACGGGGTCCAGATGCCATCGATGGTTAGAGCATTCGGTTTACGGCCTAGTACCCTCATTGATGTCGGTGAAGGAACTATTTACTACATACTTCTACGTCTATGATGTGAATGGACTGCGGCAGTTGGTAGGATTGGATAGGTGGGTTGAAAGGCAATGCGCACGACAATCTTCGACTAGAATCTCGATCTCACATGAGTCTCAGATGCTCATTCACATTCAATATAGTCGTTTTCATCTTTCAGACAAGCTATATTACGATGGATGTACCAAGACAACTTGGGTTCTCCATTGAACTAAGATAGCATACTATGTGCTCGTTGGCCTTTATCTGCCACTACTACGTAGTCTCGCAGAATCGTTCTTGTGACGATGAGTTGGTTCTTTCGCCTTGAAATTACGTAGTTTAGTTGCAGAATGTTTACTGAGATATGTGTGATATATTTCTTGTCCCCTTGTGATACGACCAGTCTTGTGCACTTGGCTCCAAGTCGGTAGAACGCTTCCAAAGAATAGTTTAAAACGTGGCGAAGGACTTCGAAGTGTCAAGAGAGATCTTGAATCATCTACAGGATATACTGAAGAGTCAGTCTTTGGCTTGAATCACATGAGCAATGCTAAAGCTACAATAAGACGATTGTAAATTTAGCCATAGACAATATGTCTGGATTTAATAAGATGGCTCAGTTTTGCAAGCTCATACATATGTAAATGAACGAAAATAACATTGTAACTAATATAATTTCTCATTCACCACAAGTTGTTGGCGGTTATATAGTTAGAGCTTCGAGTCTTGGGCATCGCGTCTTCCTTCACGTAACGCAGTAACTATGAAGCACCAACTTCCCCTGAGACAATACACCACACCGTAGGCCATCAAGTATGAACTGCGCCTTTCTCTTCCAAAATAAGGTAGTTCAGAGTTAAGATGCTCAGTTGTCACGTGCTCAGGCCTAGGCCACAAAATATCGTGAAGGTTCTGGTTGGCCAATTTTGACTTGACAACCTTCAACTTATACACTTCCGTTGCCTTTACTAGGCCTCACTACAGTCCACTACAGTTTCAATATGGCATTCGAAATCATCGTCCCCTCAGAAGCAGATGCCCCTGGTGTAGCAGACACCTTCTTCTCTTCTATGGATATCAATCTGCTAATGCATGCACAATTTCCCAACCCTGAGAGCAAGGAGTTCATGCGCAGCTGGATTCTCAAAGACACTATGGATCATGTTCGAAGCGGTGACAAGGGTGTTCTGGTCGCGCGTGATCCAGAGACTGGAAAGATAGCGAGTTTTGCTAAGTGGAATATTCAGCGGCAGCCGCGGCAGGAAGAGAATGAGGATCAACATGACGACGAATTCCCAGATTTCTGCCGGCGCCAATACCTCGGACCATACGCAGCTCTCACCAAGAGCAAAAGAGACAAGGTGCTGGGCGACAAGACGTATTATCGTAAGTCAGGCAGTGTGGAATGGGTGCTGGAATAACAAAGTTCCGTATATGTGAACTCGTAGCTTCGCGCAAACCCAGTCGTTCAGTCCATGCTCAATACTAACGTCCTTAGATGTGACATATCTCTGCACAGATCCTGGGTTTCAAGGTCGAGGAGCTGCATCTGTTCTGCTTCGACGAGTGCAAGCTGAGGCAGCTCGAGAGAATGCGCCTGTCATTCTTGAGGCAACGATGAATGCGGTGTCTTATTACCAACGGCTGGGCTTCGAGATTCGGGAAGAGCTTGATATGCTTCTCCCAGCTCGTGGATCAGATGAGCCGACCGAATACTATGAAGAGAGAGTCATGGTTTGGACACGAGACTAGACCCGAAGAGTCATGACATTCATTGCACGAGACCGCCAAACGGTATCGCTAATCGACTCCACCTTCACGTGGCAGGCCGTTTAGGATAATTTAATGTCCGGCAGGCTTTGACTTTTAACTTCTTTAATGTGACCTTGATAGGATGTTCTGAGTTGAAGCAGAGCCTTGGGCTAGACCAAGATACCGAGCCGTGATGGCTCTATTGAACGGTGGGTCACGACAGCGCGGCTAGGCTTACGTCGCACTTAGATCAATAGAGTCGTGTCAAAAGATCTGAACCCAACAATGACGCCTGTCAGATGTTGCTCACTCTGTCTCTCGAACAAATCCGCCTTGACGGATCTTGACGAGATGGCCCGTGCTTGACCGGGACAGAACCGGCAACGCAGCATCCCTGTCGCCCCCACGGCGCAAGGGTTCCAGTGTTCGCCAGTCTTTTGCTGAGTCAAGAGGTCGAGATCGGAGACGTTTTCGGATCGTGGTGAGGGTATGAACCAATCATAGGATGTGTATTTGTTCCAAGGGACCTGAAGCTATTTGTCGATGTATAAATATTAGTATAAGCTGACAGATCTTGGACGAAGCTATCGCGTGTGGGGCACGACGATTTGGCCGAAGCTGATGATCAATTCAGGGCGTTGTTAAAGTCTGACTAACGGTTTTGCGTTCTCGGCATTATGATGTTTGCTATCAACACCGTACAATAAAGATCGTCACTTGGCAGCCGGAGATAAACTTGCTGATGGCGGGTGAATTTTGGCAAAAGCCTCACCGAGTTTACACATCATCAAGTTGCGAACCGGAAAATGAACATTAGACATCAAACATCGGACATCGGGGCAAGTCGGAGCAGGAGCCGGTAACGGTCCGGTGGTGATAAAAGTGAGCAGATAAGGGAGATTTGTGATGTTTTGGACGTGATGCACATCTCAACCGAGCTATCCAACAGTAATAAGGGACCTCGGGGGGGTTTTGCTTTTATCAATGGGGCAAAAAGGCTAATTATCCCAGCCGCCGAGATGTACGTACTGTACCGTAAGCAGAGAGAAGCAGAGAGTCTGGCTTGACTGCTCTGCAGTGGTAAATCAACCCCCCCCGGATGAGCCATTACGTTAAAACAACTGCCGGACCATGCAGAATGAGGCAAGACAAGCTTAGAGATGGTTTTCCATTTGGTAATGGGCTCAGGGAGACGCCCTTGGTCAGGCGGTAGACGGTACTTACATCTTGTCAGTAGATACACCGTTTGGGCAGGTATACTGTACTCTTCTGGCTCAAGATTTTCCTCTCAAGATGGTGTTCAAGCTGCCATCTGTGGTTATGCAGGAAAATGTCCCTCAAAGCTGGGGGTTCCTCTTTTCTGCGATTCAACTTATCTTTTGCCATTATGTATTTCTATCTCCTCTGCTTTTCGAGATAAGCTTGCTCGTCCATTCAATTCCCACGCATCCTTTATCCTCACTCATTCGGAAGTACACATCAACACGCCAGGTCCGGACCTGGGACCTGGACCTGGACCTGGACCTGGACCTGGACCTGCTAGACCTGGTATGATGCGATGTGATGCGGCCCAATCCCTTCTCTTCTCGGCTTAAAGAGAATGAGCAGGTCTTGTCTTGATCTGGGCGTTTTGATTTGGTGACGACGCCGCTGCCGAGAAACGACTGCACAGGCCTTATGGTCTTGACTAGAGCCGGGGAATGACCGGCCTTGTGCATGATTCGGAGCATATTGGGAGAGAATGGTCTGCAGCAAGTGGATATCTTGCAATGACAGTTGTTAAGGTTTGATACTGGAGCCTATTGACTGATTGGGTTAAACGTTTCGGCGTGTTAATTGTCTGCAAGGACATGCAAAAGAACCACTCAAGCTGAGTATACGACGATTCAAGAAGCTTAAGTTGAGTATTGCTATTATCTACCTACCTCACTAGGCCGCGTTCTCTAGAGTCGAGATGCCTCATCCGGCGCAAAGCCCGAGCTTCCAAGTTTTGGGGGGACTTTTTTTTAGTCACTATTGGCGAGCCTTGGCCTGAAGCTGTCAGAGAAGTCAGTTGGGGATTGAATCTGGAGAAGAGACTTGGATCCTTTGAAAGAGGCCAGCCCGTGCGGGGAATGCCGTACCATCAGTCCATCACGTCTCTCACATGCTCGTCTTTTTGCACTTTTCGTGCAGCATCGTCATCATTTCTGCTATTATCTACTTCCTCTTTCTTCGTCTCTTTTCCTCACTCATGACTGTTAGGCTACATAATTTATAACACAGGGAAAGGACCATCCGTTGCGTTTCTTATGCCCTGATATAGATAAATCACTCCACTGTAGAAGGTGGCTCTTTCTGGTCCAGTCGGCGGTTTTCCCTTTGATGACGTCGAATCTGATAGGCCTGTGAGCTTATCTCGCCTTCAAGCCTCCCTTTATCATTATCACTGCCTACCTGTTAACATCAGACAGCTTCTCCGGATTGTCGAATCAGATCAAATCAAATCAGAGAAAAAGAACAAGGTCAACTCAAGCAAGGATCCAGCCATTGCCCAGCCCTGCATTCCATACCCAGTCTCTGGCCAATCTTATCCCCAGTTCCCCAGGTCTTTTTTTGTTTTATCCCCGCCTGCACACTTCTACTGAGACTCAAGACATTTTAGAGGACAGCTGACATATCACGGACGGGCAGTGGTTTATTTGTGTTTGTGTTTGTGCTTGTGCTTGTGTTGCCCTGTTATCATTGTCGAGACGGGCTGTCGATTGCTTCGGCGTGTCGCACCGCATCATCGCTGTAGCAGCCACCGGCACATCGCATCGCACATCGCACATCGCACATCGCACGTCCCATCTCAAGTCACAACTGCAAGCCAATATATTCCTGGGAGGTTTCGAGAACAATAAATGGACAAGAGTGACTATCATATGTTAGTCAATACAGGCTCCCCGCTTGCAAGAAAAAAAAAGGGCCTTATCAGATAAACCCCGGTCTCCCGTTTCCCATCTGTCGACCAGCCCGACTCCATCGGCGCCCATCTGCGCCCATTTTGCGCCCGCCATTCGAATCATCCTAGCCTAGAAAGTCCCTGACATTGGATCCCAGCATCTTGGATCCCACTCTTTGCCCTCTCAGGCCTCTTCTCTCTTTGTCACTTAGACGCTTTTGCTTGGGGCATCTCTTATCTTTCCCTCTCTCTCGTTTCTCCTTCCTTTCATCTATCTCTCCCGCCCTTTGCTTGCCTACTCTCCCATCTCATCTTATCGTATCCCCTCCGCTTCCCCAGACTGTTATCTCACACCAACCATTGACTCATGTCGTGCGTGACTCGATTTGGATAACGTGGTTCTATTAGCTATCGTTTCCCTATCATCTCGCTTCTCAGTGGTCACAGCTCTAGCACATTGCGTCACTGTCAACCCCGTGGGGCCTATCGCAACCTACCTCACCCAAAAATCCCATCTACAGTCCTATCACCACCAATATCGAGAAGAAAATCTGCTGCAACTCACTGAGCCTCAACCTATCCTGCGCCCGTTTTTTTGCAGGGCAACGGGCGTCTGTGATTCTTGTGTAGCACGGCTCGGCTTTGCCCTGACAGCAACACACCCTGTCTCTTTCTCTCTACCTGAATCTGCTTGGCTGTTGGTTTTCCTGATAGCAGATAGCAGATAGCTGATAGCTGATAGCTGATCTACTGCTGCTGCTACTGCCACTGCAGTGTCGTATATCGCTCTGGATCTACGGATAACTGATAATCTCTCCCACCATGTCTCCCCAGTCTTCGGCCCCGGTCCAGAGAACGGCGCCTATCGCCATTGCTCCTAAACCTCCTCGGCCGGAACCTTCTGCTTATCGCCAGGACAGCTTTCATAGGCTCGAGATGGGTCACGGAGTTGCGAGCTCGGCACCCGTTGACGCTTCATCCTTCAACGCCGCCTCCCTCCCGCCCTGTCTATCATGTCGCTACTCTCGTGTCAACTGTATCATAAGCGAAGATGACGACGGCTGCATACAGTGCCAAGCTGCCGGCTCCGAATGTTCCCTTTCTTCTAGTCCGCCCTCCCGAAAGAGGAAGCTTCATGGTGAGGCTAACCAAGATATCATCGGGAAAAGAAGGTCAGATCAATCCAACACACAACATCCCCATCTTCATACCGTGCCGAGCCCTCCACACTCAAACTCACCCTGGCTTGCTTGACTGCAGCAGACTGCTCCACCAGTCCGCGTGCCTTTCCCTTGCGTCTATCGTTTCCTTCTACATTCAATCCTCTCTTTGCTATCCCTCACATTACTCGTGCCTTTCCTTGCATTGCCGTTGTCTGACATATGATTGGTCTCGTACAGTTCACCGGGTCTCGCATCTAGGCGACGAAACCATAACTCCAGTCTTTCCAGCACCGCCGCTAGCAGTTCGTTCCTGGAGGAAATGGCTAATGTTGGCGGTCCGACCATGCTTAAACGTACCTTAGGCCTGCAGGATGATCGCTACAGCCAGTATATTGGCCCTACCACCGATTTTGAACCTTCTCTCATCAACCTTTCCTCCTTTGATCCCCATGACGAGAGTCTTTTGTCCAGAGGTACCCTCCGCAAAGTTAGCGAGCACGACACCTTCTTGATGCTGCCTGATTCAAGTACTCCAGGGCACGAACATGTGACGCAAGACGCCGATCATGTAGAGTCTATCGTGGCCCCTCATGGTAGACGCCTCATCGACATCTATTTTCGAATTGTCCACCCGGGGTTTCCCATCATTCAGAAACATGTCTTTATGGAAAAGTATGAACGATCTCATCGAGAATTTTCACCGCCGCTGCTAGCAGCTGTGTATATTCTTGCTATCAACTGGTGGGATCAGAGCGAGGAACTGGCTAGTCTCCCCCGACCCAATGTTAGGGAGCTTGAAAATCTCGTTCGTACAACACTGGACGAAGCAACATTTCGCCCAAAGCTTTCCACGATACAGGCTGGTTTATTACTTTCTCAGAGACCCGAAGGCGACCAGTGGGCTCCTACTGCTCAGCTAGTGGCACTCGGTCACGAGTTGGGCTTGCATCTGGATTGCACAGGCTGGAAGATTCCACCGTGGGAGAAGGGCTTGAGGAAAAGATTGGCTTGGGCACTTTACATGCAGGATAAATGGGGCTCCCTTGTACATGGACGACCGTCGCACATATTTTCTACCAATTGGGGTGTTCAGCCTCTGACTTCGAACGATTTTCCAGATGTTGAATGGGACGAGAACGACCCAGAAGAGAAGCTCGATATCGAGAAAGGAAGATTGTTGTTCACACGAGTCGTTCAGCTTTCGGAAATTCTCTCGGAAATCCTCGACACTTTCTACACCCTTCAAGCCATGAACACGGTCGCCAACGCAGGCAAGCAAGGAACACAACTAGTGTTATCGCTTGCGAAACCTATTCAGCTCAAATTAAAGGAGTGGTACGGAGGGCTACCGCAGCTGATCCGCTTGGACTCATCATACTCTTCTCTTAACCCTTCCTCTAACAGGCTGTCAAGTATTGGATATCTCCATTTGGCATATTTCGCGGCCGAAATTACGCTCCATCGACGGATCATTCGATCATTGGCATCACCATCAAGTTCTGTTGACACCTATGTCCAGCACATATGTCGCAGTGCTGCCAAAGCACGCCTCATCTCTGCCATGGACTTCGTTAATCGACTTGGACCGAACCATCTGCGCTCATTTTGGTACTTCGCCTCGAAGACTAACTTTGCACTGATTGGTACATTTGGATCTCTGCTCTGGGCAACTTCTCCCGGTCGTGAGGAAGCCGACTGGTATCGACGACGTCTGGGAGAGTACCGATGGACACTTTCGGTGAGCTCAAAGCCTGGCGAGGGTAAGGGCTTAACATTGTTTGCTATGACCATGTTGGACATTTCGACCGGCTTGCTCAAGCAGTTGCCAGAAAAGCCATCGATGAGTAGAAACAATAGCCACGCTGACCTTTCGGTTTCTGCGCCCCCAATCTTCAGTGGCGGTATCCTCGACAGCTTGGGTAGCAGACCTGGTGCATCGGACATGTATAGCCCACGAACTGATGAGGAAGATGAGGATGAGGAAGAGATGGACAGCAGTGATGATGATATGGAGGATTACCCAACCCGGATGTAAAAAATACGGTAACGAGAAACATACAATATGTTTGCAAAAGGAGGATATTCTGAGATCCCATCAACCAACAGGATGGAGGGACGATCAAGTGTGTTATTTTGGGACATGTAGCCATGATTTGCATTGTTCGGGCGTTTCTGACGCTGATGCATTGTGCTTTGGAATGGTTGAGGAGTTGGCATGGATATGTTGTCGCCTTTTTGAAGCCTTATTATGTATGGCATTTGTTTTTCTTTCTTCTTTTATCTTCTTTTTCTTCTTTTTCCTGGTCATTTGGACCTGATACGAATGATACCTGGGCTTCTCGAAGCCCCTCTGGAAGGGCCTGAGACATGATGGAATGATATGCGGCGCATTGTATCAGGGGATACGACAAGCATGAAGTAAGATGGAAATGATTCCTTCCATTGGATTGTTATGAGCTACGCATAATACGAGAAATGGTATCACTAGCCAGTGGGCTGTCACACTTGAGCCTTGTTTTTTTGGTCAATGGTCTTGCGTGCTATGAAGGTCCCGTTGAAGACATGAGCAATGTAGACATTATTTTCAAATCACCAGGTAGAGTCCTAAAAGTTGTACCCGATAGCTTGAAATTAAGGAATCGGCTACATGAACGACCGAGACAGCATTGAGCGAGTCTGTGAGGACCAGGACCGTGATCAACGAATGTTCCTCTTGAGAGAGTATTTAATCGAAGGCATAGAAATCTATATCATATCCCGAGCTTCAAAACTCCAAACATGGTAAAGCCTGTTCTGTGTTAGTTACATTCTTTGTGGTCCGTCCCGTAATTCCTTCTACACAGCCACATTACTAGCCACACTACAGTAATGAACGAAACCAAACTCCCGCCACGTCAACCTTAAAGATTGTCTCATCTACAACCAAACGTCTACGAGCTTCAGGTGCAGGTCATTTGAACCGCAAGACAGGACCCTCTTCATTGGTTTTGCTTCGCACTTTGTTTTGTACATCTCTTATATTCATTCGATCTCTCTCTCTTTATCTTTCAATGGCTTCCGACAAGAACGGCCAATTGGCCAAGGCGACTGGCGCGCCTGAAGGCTTTACGCCCGAACGCTTTGAGAAGGAACTCAAGGAGCTTGCGACAAAGGCTAAACAAGATACTTGGGCCAAGTATGCTACGGGACAGGTTTTCGTCTATGTGAAGACTCTTTTGCTTCTGGGCTTGTTGGGTGTCGCGTCGAGCGCGTCGCAGCTTAATCTGTCCCCTATTTATGGCTCCATCCCTTCTGCTGTCACGCACGCAACTGCCCTCAAGGCTGCGTGCTTCATCGGCTGGGCTGGCAACTTGATCCTTCGCATGGTTCTCCCTCTGTCGACCTTCCAGCTCCTCCCAATCATCGCCCTGAACATTCCGGCTGTACAGTTTCTTCTTGGTTGCTTTACCGACAAGCTTGGCTCCTGGTGGGGTCCTCTCATTATTGAGGGTCTGACTTTGTTCCCATTGGCAATCGCTTCGTCGGCCTCTGTGGCCGATGTTCTTGAAGATGCGGACTTGAGTGCACTCCCCAAGTTTGTCGCGGATGCGGCACCGGGTATTGTCTCGTGGGCTCTTTTTAGACTATCTGAGAACTTTACCATGGAGAAAATGCAGGGCGTTATTGGAACTACTTTTGTTTTCACTCGCGTAGGCCTTGAACTTGTTTTGGGGGCTGTCTATGCGGTTATGGCACCGTCTAAGTATCTTGTCTTGGCTATTCCTGCGCTGTTGCATACAGCGGTTTTGAACACACACGTCATGACACCCATGGCTACGGAATCTCTCAACAGTACCTTAATCTCTCAGAACTGGACGCTGCTGGACCGCCGCGAGTCGTTGACGGGCTATGTTTCTGTGATTGAGAGTCTCGACAGAGGTTATCGTGTGATGCGATGTGACCATAGTCTCCTTGGTGGTCAGTGGGTTCACGTTAACGGTCGAAGGGTGTCTGAGCCTATCTATGGTGTCTTTGTTATGCTTGAAGCTGTCCGTCTTGTTGAGAGGGAGGTTCCTCTGCTTGACAGCGAAGCTAGCGCGCTCGTCGTGTAAGTCTACTTTTTAGCGCTCTTTATCAAAACTCACTAACAGAATATAGTGGACTCGGTATTGGAACCACCCCTTCTGCCTTTGTCTCTCACGGTATCGATACTACTGTTGTTGAGATTGACCCAGTGGTTCACGAGTTTGCTCAGAAATACTTTGACCTCCGCGAGAATAACCCTGCTGCGGTCGCTGATGCTGTCTCTTATACTGCCGATCTGGTCAAGCAATCCAAGACTTACGACTACATTGTTCACGACGTGTTTACTGGTGGCGCAGAGCCTGTCGACCTCTTTACTCTCGAGTTTCTGCAGGGCTTGGGAGACTTGTTGAAGCCAGACGGAGTCATTGCCATTGTAAGTGAACCAATCAAATTGGTGGCCCTTCTCATACTAACGTGTTCTTCAGAACTACGCCGGTGACTTCGGTCTTCCTACTCCCCAGCTCATCTACCGCACCATTAAGCAGGTCTTCCCCTCATGCCGAATCTTCCGTGAGCATGCTCGCGCAGAGGCCGATGTCGAGAAGTGGGGAAGCGACTTTACCAACATGGTTATCTTCTGCCGCAAGACTCCTGGAGATGTGACTTTCCGCCGCCCTACACAAAAGGACTTCCTCCAGAGCCAGGTCCGACGAAACTTGCTGTTGCCGAAGCACGAGATTGAGGAGAAACTCCTGCTTGAGAGCGAGGCTACGGATGTCCTCAACAAGAACGAAACCAGTAAGGTTACCAAATGGCATCAGGAGAGCGCTGCTGGACACTGGAAGATCATGCGGTCCGTGTTGCCTGAATACATCTGGGAGCAGTGGTAGATGCTCATATATTAGGTACATAGTTTGCACCCCTGGTTACTCCGTACATACCTGGTTTGTACCATTGTGTATAGTTCATTCTGCCTTGAATAGCATGAGTAAATACAACATGTTCTTGGCTCAAATTATATATTTGCGCGTGGATTTTCATCTATCAACTCATCTAACCTGGTCAACTACTTTTAAGCATCTTTTGCAGATCTGGTGGCATACTGCTGATTATCCGTGTTAAAATCCTTTGAGAATTCCACCAAGTGATCTGGCACGTCCACCTTGTTGTACGGGCTAGCTACCGGTTCTCCTGCAATTGCGTGAATTGGCAAGACGCCTGTCCAGACTGTATCCTGAATAGCCCTGTTCTCTGTATCCTTTTTATCGTCATGGGGACCACCCGTGCGCACTTTTGCACTTCCAGAAGCAATTTTTACCTTGAGGATACCAGTACTCTGGAGCTCAGCTTTGGTGGGCGGAAGGCGGGTGTTTTGCCAACGATCCGGCACGACGCTATTGGTGATGAGCTCCATTGCGTACGATCTCTCTTCCTCATCTTCCACCAGGGTTGCGTGGCCAAAGAGTACAGCCGAGCGATAGTTGTAACTATGGGAGAAGGCAGACAAGGCCAGGACGAGGCCATCGACGTGAGATGCAGCAACACAGACAGGCAAGCCTTTTTCGGCACCGGCGTCACGGCCCAGGTTCACAAATCGACTCGAGACATACCCGTGTAGATAAAGGTCCAAGGGGTCACTGATGTCTGCGCTGGGTCGGTCAAATGAACCCATCTGACCTATCATGGGGAGGATAATGGGGAAGGGCTGAGAGGCAGTATTGAAGGAGACATGGAGCATCTGACAAGAGTTGACGATGCGGTGAATGGTCTTGAGAGCATAGACGGCACGATCATTTTCACGCTTGATAGTGTTGATGGCCTCTCTAGGGTACTCGAGGTCGAAGCGGCCCATGGTGAATGATGGTGATGGTGATGGTGAGCAGGAACTTGAATGTGGTTGATTGTGTAGGATATGCCTCGTATCGTGACTTGAGGTCTGTATCTTATACTTGAATTGTACGAGATTACTCATACAGCATAGCAGGTGAGTCGCATCTTCGGAGCCGAGATGAGTAACACATGTTCGATATATTCCAGCGAACTCTTCAAGTATATCAGAAGAAAGATACCGAGGTATAGCATCAGACTATTATGCAATGCAATGTCGCTAAGATCGGAGTATACTTTGGAAGCAATCAGTCATATGCACTAACGGTGCGGCTGAATGTTTTGACAATTGAACGACTCCCGATTGGAGGACCAAGATCGCGAGGACCTGACCTAAATTGGTATCTCCGCATGGCGTGTCCTATTAGGTGCATTTGCGTATAGAGTCATCGATGCAGTTACAGATTATTTACAAGTAGAACAGAGACGTAACGAGGTTTGGGATAACTTGGTCAGTCGTATGAAATCGTGATAGTAAAGGGCTGGCCATACGGCGGAACCAGCGAAAGGCTTTAGGGTAGTCGAAAGAGAGATCTTTGAGAATGAATGCTTATCTCAACAAGATAGATGGTTTGAGAATGTGTCAAACAGGAAGCTCAGATAAACATACTGAAGAATCCATAAGGCAAGATTGGGGTCAATGACTTCGAATACCTTGTCGGTGAGTTTGTAAGTGCTCGACTGTCAGATCCGAAAGTGGTGACCCGATGTACTGGTCCGGTTATGACTCTTGGAGATGGCTGAAGACGTTGACCAATGAATGTGAGATTATTCGTATACTCCTACAAGTATAAAAGGTTACAGCTTTCACCAGTAGAACCCGTTGAATGCTGCAATATTAGCAAGCCATTTGTTACACTTTGTTGGATTGAGACTTGTTTTGAATCGAAACTTGCAGCGTTTTGTCGATCAAGCGTTGGACATCAACGGCGGTATAGTTTGATAATAAATAAAGCTTCGGCACGGGGTCTTCATATACCCAGATATTACGTTAACCACTCCATAGATTGATTGTATGAGTATTTGTGTAGGTATCTACAGAATAAAAACCAACAGGTACCTTAGATGAAGTTCCATACCTAGGTTAGTACTTTACGTGATACCTTGGTACCTATTTTAGGCGCTGGCTACAGGCTATGACGCCCTGAGGCCTGAGTAAGGTTACTGCTCAAATCTGGGGTAGCTTGTGGAGTGGGAATGGGCTGCGCAAGTGCCCGTGTCTAGGTCAGTTTAGGAAAGAACACCACAAAGTTCCCCTCTCTCCTTCCTTGTCGTCGGGCGCGTTCGGGTTGAGTAAGAGTGAGGCTCCACCAAAACCAAGAATATGTAAAAGAGTTAATGCCCAATTTTCCAATTCTCCGTCTCCCGTGAATTATCTTGGTATTTACTACCTATACTGCGTTTATACTAAGGACGTGGTGTATCCTTTCTGAGTTATAGCTCCGTCGATAACTTTCCATTTTACCCATCAACATCAATAAGGAAACTGCAGTCCAGGGTCTCTGTCACCCTGCCCAATGATTTAGGCCTTATTTGTCGTCGCAGGTCAACCAACGAAAGGCCTCCTTCTGCCCCGCCATGTCTTCTCGGTCACTGTCCGAACAGCAACAGCATGTCTTTAATTCATATGAATAGAGAACAAAGCCGTCGTTCTTCTTCTTCTTTTATTGCTTCGATTCTCCTGCCGTTTTACCTTTGAGTGGATGAGTGTTTCTTCCAACCGAGAAAAAACTCTATCGCCATGTTTCAACAACTCGGCTGCTCCCCAAAGACGGAAGTCGTTCCCGGCCAAGTCAGTTCATTATAGCACAGCAGATTTGATTTTGCTCGCCTATTGTCCTTCTTCATGCGGCGTCAGTATTCCCATGGGTGTTATAGTTGAGTGGATCGTCTTGTGTCAAGCGCTGGATCAGCCTCGAGCTCCGTCTCAGTCCCGCCTTAACAGCCGCCGCCTCCGACATCTCGAGTTTCATAACGACAGATGCTACATCGGCCCTCTTCGAAACACTATGACATCCCCAATCCACCCAATCATGTTCTGTTCTTCGCTGTAAAACAATTGACTATCCGAGTAAGCTCGAACACGCCCAGTTTGACCCAAGACTGTCGGCTGAAACACAGCACGATATACCGTTGCAAGTGCAACGCTGTCGTTCAAGTGGCCATTAGATCGATGCCCACTTGCCGTCGACGACTTTCAGTAACTCTCGGGTTATTGAATCGCATTTCCTTTCACTTCTCCCTTTCCTTTTTCGCCATTATTCGCTTCTAATCGCACGTACCGCTGAAGTATTCGCAGTATCGCGTCTTGGTTGATCCAAGTTTCTCCTTCGTTTTTGGTTCCCCTTTCCTAGCTTCATCTACTTTCCTTTTACTCTCGTTCTAATACTAATGTTATCTTCATGACGAACCCTAATCGTCAGGCCTTGATTGCGGCCTTTACTTTGTAAGTCATCACCCAGACCCTAAAGACTAATGTAATAACCAAACAACAGCGGCTTGGTTGCGCACGCTGGTACTGCTGCTGTCTTTCTTATCCTCGGCAAACGTGCTTCCAAGATCATTCGAGATGCTCCGAGGCTGGCCCTCGTCGCTTTTCTTATTTCTTCGGCCCTGTGGGCTCAAGTCGAATTCGCCTCCTTCTTACTTAATATCGATTCCAAGTCAGGCTGCCAGGTCATGGTCACATTTGCATCAATATTCGATCAGTTTGCACGAGTGTCTATTCAGCAAAGCCTGCTATGGATCTTCAACACACACAGCCTTGCATCTCTTACTGAGATCGCAATCATGCAGGGATTTCTAGTATTGCGACTTATCCTCGGGGGAGTCTTTGTTGGGATCCAACGTCCCCAAATGGATAGTGTATGCCTGACAATGACGTCTATCGTACCGGTCGGAATCACCGTCTCTGTGATTGATACGGCCTTCGTGGCCTTCCTGTTGATGCGGATCATCTCTCGAGGGAACTATTCTGATACTCAAAAAGGATCCATCAACACCAGCCAGTCCCGAGCGACTGCCCTTGTCGTATTGGGTCTCGTCATCTGGACAGGAGTAGGTCGAACCAACAGAATGTTGAGCAAAAAGCTGACCGTATCTAGACCAGCGCCCCCCTAATGATGAGTATTGGGCCCATGCCTCTGGTACTTCGAACAACAGTACCCTCAGCTGGTCTGTTAATACTGATTGGTAGGTTCTGTTCAAAGTACTTAACCATGGACATGCTGACTTTGTAGGTGTCGTCACTTTGTTTCACGACCAATTGTTTCCCGACAATTCGAAGCCTGTGCAGAGAACAAGTGTACCTGATTTCGATAGCTCGCGTGGCTTGCAACCTCGACAGATGACCACCACGAATATCCATGGATCGAGTTATCATGATGAGTTTACAAGAACCGCACCGAGTGACTTCACGAGACCCTCCAAACCATTGGCTCCTTCCGCAGATTTCAAACAGGAACTACCCATGATTGCAATGCCGGCTGCTGGACAAGCAAATGTTGGAATGGGCGGAGTGCCCGTGCTGGGACAACTTTTCCCTCAGCTCAAAGGTCAGTCAGTCACAGACTTGCCAGAAGCCGAGTTTCCCACGCGATCGAGTTCTCGGGAGATGATACCGAACGCCTTGAAAACTGGGACCGGCTCGAATACCAGCATCTCATCACTTGGCTCGACTATGGCTACCGAAGCTTGGGTTATGAGAGCAGAGGATGAAAATGCATCAATTGCTTTGCAGGAACGGAACTGGGACAACACCGGAAGATTAACTGAGCCTTCACATAACTCTGTGCCTTCTGAGCCCACGATGGCCGCTACAACCTCCGCATTTTTGTCTCCTGGGGTTGACGAGGTTCGCCGAAGATCTCCTCGACAATCCCCTCGACAGTTGCCATCGCCAGCATTGTCTATCTTCCCTCGTTCGACTCCAGCGAAACTGGCGGCACGCACTCCTACGAAAACACCGACAGACGCTGTCATCAACTTTTCCTTGCCTGTCGTCGCACAAGTACCACGCCCGTATCACGAATCGAAACTTCAACCTCCAAAATCAGCACCACTGGCTGCTATACCGAGGAGCAATGCGAAAGAGATCCTGGTTAAGAGAGAAGACTCGGCAAGAACTCTATCGGTAGTTCATAGACCCCGACCTATACCGAGGAAATCGAACATTGATCGCGCCATCTTCCCGGCGGAAGGATCCCCTGATCACCAGAACCACAAGCGCTCTTTGTCGTGCGGTGCGGTGCGAGTCAAGCAGTCACTCGATACTCCGGCAGACATCAATTATGATTTGTCTCGCTTGAATGAATTTGCTAATGTCCTGGCGGCGAACGTCCCAACACCAAGCGAAACCAGCCGTAGTGCGAGACGGCGATCACGGTCTATGGTCAATCTACCAATACTACCACCTCCCCTCGAGCTGAAGCCAAAGCCCGAGGAAGCCAAGCCAAAGATCGACAAAACGAAGGCGCTTGTTGATAGCCCGAGGACGCCAGCAAGCCCTAGCATAGTTGAGACGTCCATCCAATTTCCAAGGAGCCTTGAATCTACGACTGATCATTTGCCTGATGAGCCGTTATCTGCGACGAGCTCATCTTGGCAAGCAAAGGGGTACGGACGACGGTCCTCACCTATCTTACCAGTTGAGGACCTGAGTGCACTGACCCCTACAACGATCCGAGATGAGGATTTCATGATGGAGATAGATCTCCGTTCGCCTGCAAGGCAAGTTCAGGTGCAAAGAGCTTTGACGGTGACGGTTATGTCAAAGCCTCAACAACGGACAACACTCGGAGTTCCAAAGACCACGTTGACGTTGAGAGACGACAGTCACCAGGGACCCTTGCCCTTGAATATACACAAGTCATCGTCCATGCAAGCTAACGTCGGCTTTGGAGCGGAGTCGCAACGTGCCGAGGAATTGCAAGCCACCACAAAACAACAGCAACAGCAACATTTCGGACCATCGCAAGTGGGGGCAGCGCGTCCGACATTTTCAGAGAGAGGAAACTCAACAAGACCTCGTCGGAGTATTCCGCCAGCGCCGTTGGTATTCCGACGGACCGATAATGTGTTTACTGAGCCATCGCCTGTGGAATCCGAAGACAGTCTTGTGGGAACGAGCCAAACAGGTAAGTGAAATTGAAATTTCCTGATGGCTGCGATTGCGCAATTCTAACAGTGGATTAGGCATTGATTCTCCGAGGATATCTTATCAGATAGCGGAGAATGACAGATTGGCTCTTCTAACAAATCTGGAGCAAGAGCTGACTGAGCAGGAAAGCCAATGGCATACAATTCGGCACACAATGCTCGTTCGTGATTCGCTGTCTACTGTGGGAACATCCTCACCTAGCCGAGATTCGCGATATGGATATGGAAGTGCGCGCCTGTCATTTGCGGCAAGGCTTGCTCAGCGCGGGACTGGACAATTGGATGCCGAATATGATATTCTGGCGCTCTTCCCTCAAGCTGACCTGAAGTCTAAGACGAAGCTCCCGCCTAGTTCGAATTTCCCCAGGTTCACGGCCTCATTAGCCACTCCAACCCCCCCAGACACTGACGAGGAGAGCGAATACGACGAAGATCACGAAGCTTTGATTGGCCAAGCGCGAGATGGTCCTGCCAAGGCGGCCATGGCGCTATGGCACCCCACAACTTCTGTGCAGGCGGTTACTAGTACCGATACTGCGTTGTCACTCTGGACCCCAGCTTCCAGTCTGATAAGGGAAATCGCGGTAAAGGGAAGAGAAATTACAAGCCCCGGAGCGACCATCAGGCGACCGGCGAGGAGGGATCTTGAGTCTCTCATCATTCAGAGTTCTAGACTCTGGGAAAAACCTGAACAAAAGGAAGAATCAGATCGCCGTGGGCTATGGCAGCCAGCTTCACAAATTAAAACCCAAGTGGTGGAAGTCAAAGTCCAACAGTCAAAGCCCCCCCGCAACCCCCCGCGTCGGATTAGACGTGTCACCCTTTTGCCAGATATCCTGGAGAGCCCAAAACCACTCCCTGATAGGCGCGGCACACTTGGGATCTTCCAATTTCCATGGGGTGATCGGTCAGACTGTGCAACAATAAGGGCTAGTTCATTGGGATTGGCGACCATGTCTAGCAGGGTTGTACAACCTGATTTGGCAGGGAGCATGCAGACACATATGCAGAATCACGGCTTAGTCTCAGAGTTTGACATGGACGACTACGAACAGGATGATGGGGCGTACTACGACGATTCTAGCGAAACGTACGACAGCGACGATGAAGATTATTTCGGGTTTGAGCTCGCTCAGCCAGTGACCGAGCCAACGGATAAATTTGTCCAAGCAACCCCACTGGAAAAAATATTGGCTTCCCACGAGGACAAAATAGACCCTCAGTCCAATTTGGGGTAAGTGAGAACGACTGCTAAACGCTTGCGAGTCGGTGAATAAGTACCAAGAACGATGCTAATCATTTCAATTGCAGAACTCACACAGACGCGTGGGTTTTGGAACAAACAGAGAATTTGGGAAGTGGGTGTGAAGAACAAGATATGGACAATAAAGCCGGCAATCGGGCAGTTCTCCGCACACAAACACCGACGCAAGATAACGAAGATGGTGATTACAGCATAAAAGCCGGTGGTGCTGGCGCTGGCGCTGAAGCAACCCCCACTTCACCAATGGCAATGACGCTTACGGATTTGGATCTCCGGGGGGACATGAGTGAGAAAAATCAAATCAGGGTCCGTCGGCAGCCGCAAATTGAGGGCCCCAGTGCATCAATAAGCATGCCCGTGCCGCAGATGGCTCGCTGCTTATTGATGGACATGGGTCAAGCACAGGGTGGCGCACCAATCAATGACGACAATTCTGCTCATGGGACGCCTCTGAATTCCCAAGTTGCTTCGAAATCAACCTTGGACCCCTGCAAGTCCACTGACAAGTCTCGTGGCGCCCCAAGCGCAGTGCACCCGCAACCCCAGGCACTGCTTCTGTTTCGTTTCTTAGAGGGTTCCATTTCTAAGCCGCCCGACGTTGACGTTGCCTTTGACCTTGATTGTGACTCTCCGAGCCCGCTCTTGCTAAATCCGCTCGTCATTTACAAATCCGAAGCCCCGACAGGCCGACAGCAAACCTTGGTTATTAACTTGTTGTTTCCTTCCCACCCAACACCTCAGTCTTTTCATCAACCTATAACAACAAATTCTCTATCCTCTCCCATGGCTCTGTGGACCCCCAGCACTCCTATCACTCGTCCTAGCAAAGGACTTCCTCAACCCGACGACTCTACCTGGAGCACCTATCTACCCGCTGGTGAGGCTGCACGCCTGCTCCCCGCCAAGGCCGACCTGCCTCGCATCGAGAGTACCTCCCTCTGGACTGCCTCAGCCAAAAAAGTAGAGCACAGCAATTTTGGACTCTGGGGAACAAAGCAGCCATTGATGGGCATGTGGACTCACTCGCCAATTTCGACAAAGACTTCTTACGGATTACCTCAGCCTGACGACTCGACTTGGAGTGCCTACCTGCCTGCTGGTGAGACTGCTCGCCTTATTCCCGCTAAAGCCGACATGCCTTCTATTGAGAGCAACACACTCTGGATCGCCCCTGTGAAGAAGGCGGAGCTCACCAACTTCGGGCTTTGGGGAACTAAGCAGCCACTGCCCGGTATGTGGACTCACTCGCCAATCTCCGCAAAGACTACCTACGGACTTCCCCAACCTGATGCTGAAACATGGGCGACTTACCTCATCGTCGAGGACGATGCAGCCCGAGTAAAGCCTAGAGAGGCCGAGCCTGCATCGGTAGTAAGTACCTCATTGTGGACTTCCGCCGAACCCGCTATTTTTGAGACGCTTTCGGAGGATGGCCTCTGGAGCGGATCCAGCTCCGCACCTTCGGCCAGCGGCTCCGAACCTTCCACACCAAGTGAGGCGGTCAATTTTGGCTTGTGGGAGCCCGTTGCTGCCGCCGTTAATGACGAAGAGCCTATCGGCCTGTTCAGCCTCAGCCATAGGCGCACCGACTACCGAACAACAAAATCGGCGCCTGCTGCTCAGGGTATGGAGCGTGCACCACGAAGGCCTCTCGAGGCGTTTTCCGATTTTGAATTCAGCTATCTCTGGAATATGGCACCTCTTTGGGACTCCAAGGCCAATGCTGCTACCATCAAGCTGCAGCGTGAGATCGATGCATTGGTGTTGGATGGCCTATTCAGCCTGAATCACCGCCGCAATAACTTCCGCACTACACCCGAGAACCCCGCAGCGCTCGACACACGGCCCAAGCAGCGCATCTCGCAGCAATCTCTGCCAAAGCTCAGCTCAGATAGCCTCTGGTCTGTGCGTGCATCAACCCAGGATATTGGCGAGATCAACTGGCTCGCGCGCTCCACAGTCCGACCGAGAACCGCTTCGGTTGCATCTTCTACTGATAGCGATTTTGTGCCCGCACTTACCAGAGCAAACTCGATCAACACCGAGAGGCCGCGCCCCGCCGCGACACCAATGGAATGGCTCGCTGCCTTGGAGGAGGCCATCGAAATGGGTGGCAAGACTCTCGACATAGACGTCGATGCAGACAATTATCAGCTCTGGTCTAAGCCCGATGCTGACATTGATGAGCCTATAATCGCCTCTGATGAGTTGTGGAAGCCCATGAACACTCGCTTTCTTGAGTTGACACCAACACTGAGTGAATTTGATCAGCAGAACTTCGAATCTGGCACATCTCAGCGTGGTCGCACTCAGAAGGCCCGTCCCCCGTTGCCTCTGTTCCCCGGCTCTTCTACCTCTGCCTTCCTGCCCGGTGTAGGTGATGAGACTCCTCGCGACTTTGGTGCGCAAGCACTCTGGGCTCGCTCCCAGTCTCCTGCTTCCCGAACGGCAGAAGATGGGTCTTGGATGGAAAAGTCTGTTAGAAAGGGACTGTCATTCATGCAACTGGGGTAATGGTAGTCCCCTGTATTGGACACGCCAATGACCCCATGGGGCATTGAGTCGGGTGGAATGACATGACGTTACCATCACCAGATTTCTCGGACATGGTTTTGCGAAACTACACGAACTCGTTTTACAAACTTCCCCAAAGCGAATGGTATTTTGGAACTGCGGTAACAGGCAAGCAGGCAGGCAGCCGGTGGAGCTTGGAGAATGCTTCATCTTGATTTTTACATTGCACTCCGGCGTTGGACGCGGTATGGTTTTCTACAATGCAAGCGGTGTTTCTTTTGTCTTTTTACTGCGTGCATAGCAATTGCGCACGCCTGATGTATGGATAGCAAACAATACGGCGCAGTCAACCTGAGCCCAGAAAAAAGTAGCCGAAAGCATTCGATCTCGAATGACAAATTGATTGGGATATCAATAAAGGATATCAACAAGCCAGCCAAACTTGCATTTGTTCATGTGCCTCTCAAGTGATGTGTTCTTTAACATGTTTTGCTGCCCTTCTACTGACGTGATCGCACCACATACTCATCGAACCGGGGGCCAACATAAATGTGACAGGTCTGGCACAATGCGTGTCAATCACAACACACCACCGACTTGTTTAATGAGAGCACCATCAGCTAGCTTCCTGCCTCTTGAAGTCGTTCGCATTGTCAAGCCAGAACGTGAATAGATGAACTCAGCTGCTGACATACAACGGTTACCTTATCAATTGAGTACAATGAAACATCACACAAGTCAAGTAATCCCTAGGTTCAGAACAATGACAATATAGGCAATAAATCGTTATGACCGTTTTGACCTCTCTATCCATGCATGCATGCATCATAACAAGAACAGACTAGGGTTGCAAACTATATGCCTCCCTCAATGCAAGGTTTCTCAAAGCAACAAGTGAAAAGAACATGCACATCCAGTACTGGTTCTTCTCCCCTTTTCTCCATATGCCCTTTTCCTAACCGAACCTGTATGTATCCCAAACAACCCCCTTGCTTGATTCTCCTCTTTTCATCTCCCTCGTTGCTGTTTCTCCATGTGTTCAGCTTGGTATTTCTTCTTGCAAAGACAAAGACAATTTTATGTGTGACAAGTGACTTGTCTAATACCTCGAGGAAGAGACGTGATTTCTCTCGAGATAGAAGATTGCTCTACCACCACCTTCCCCTGTTTTTCCATTCCCCTAGGATCATCGTCAAAACATTAGAGCGCACCTTGAGGTCGCAAGAATAGAACAAGAAAAGAAAGACAAACAAAAAGGCACGTTTCCTCGTAAGCACAAAGGGACAACGCAAGAAAATTCGTTAACAAAACAGATAATCCTTCGCAGACTATACTCGTGCGGACGAGTACCGGCATCACCGCCGTACCGCTTCGTGTTCCGTCTACCGTATTACTCGAAAAAGTCATTAAGAGTTCTGCTCACGGGCGTGACGACTGTATTCTGACTCTCGTGCAGTAGTCCATCTGGTTCTAGTCTCGAGCCCGCTGCAAGCGTTCCGGCTCATCCGTAGTTGCGATCTTGACTCATGTCTGCTTTCGAGAGATATCTAGAGTACAAGTACCCAGATGGATCAAGCAGGTCGAAAAAGCTTTTGTCGAGGCGTGAACCATGTCGCTTCGGAAACGGCCTTTCGGCCTCAGACATCATCGAAAAACCCCTAGGTCTCCAAGACCATCGCTATGCAAATAGAATTCCATAATATTATTTTATACACGCTCGGCTAAAGCAGAGCACCAGGACGCAGGCTGACTAGTTGACAGTCATCATCTGCATTCGTTGTGGTAGGCCGGTAGATGGCGAGTTTTCGGATGACGCGGCTTCTATAAGTGAATTGTTGCCCCGGCTTCGTGCCACTCTTCTAGGTGGACTTGAGCCGGGGTCATCAAAGACTCGAGTGAAAGCTGGACTTGAATCGTGCTGCCGCTCGTTTCGGGGTGTGCGCATTGGACTTTGCGTAATCTGGTCAGCTTGTCGGACGATATCTGACAGTAGATCCCGCAGATCGCCAGCTCTCTTGACAAGAGCCTTCAGACTGTTGGTATCGAAGTGAACCTTGCCATTATCAGGCAGCTGAGCAGGGACACGATGCTGCATTGCCCCAATGACAGAGCGAACTACTCCAGACACATCGTGGGCCTTATTATACTTGTTCTCCGGTGTTCTGGGGCGGCTGGGTCGCGCTGAGGGGGAGTTCTCCGTCCCAGGCCAGTTGCCGAAAATATCCTCCTCCGGAGACAAGACAGACCTTCGGCGGGGAGAGTGACGTTCGCGGACTACTGTAGTCTTGGACATGGGAGGTTCGTGTCCATCAAAGGCGGCGTCGAGACGGTTCATTGAGTGCGCATCGAAGCCTTCGTCTCCAAACCGTTCATCGATATCAAACGCATCAAAGTTGATAGATGATGTGGACTTTTGGTCGTCATCGTCATCGAGCGACTCTTCATCAGGAGATGCAAGAGCAATGATACCATCAGCCTCCTTCCACAAGTGTTTTTGCGATCCTTCAAGCATATTCATATCCCGGCCATGTCGGCAGAGACGCTTCAAGTCGTTAACAAGGAGAGAAAACTCTCTGATATGTCCGGAATGTGCCTTGACGCTCGGTTGTGTCGCACGAATCGATTCGGGTACTGCGAACATCTTGTCATCCTTCTCGTTACTACCCATACTACTCGCACCAAACTCAAAGTCGTCGTCCCAATCTTCACTGACTGTCTTCGTTCCCATACCCCATGTACCATACTTGGAGCCAGCTGTTTTGGAATCTTCGGGGGCATCATGGACAACAGGAACGCTCTGGCTTCGCACATGAGTTGGAGTTGGACCTTTGCGCATTGCGGAACGGCCACCTCTAGAATCCATCTCCTTAATATACGAAGTCTTTGGCCTTAACGGTCGTTCGGTATCAAACTTGTCGTGAGTTGGGGGTTCACTCCAATCGAAGAGTGAGCTGAGCGGACGATCATTCTGAGCATCGTGAACATTTGCATCTGCAAGGCCGTTGCCGCTGATATTGGCAAGGGCGAGGCGAACATTAGGGTTAATCCCCCTGGAATTCAGTGAGCTCCCTTTGGAGGGAGGCGACAAGGGGTTACAAGGAAACTCGTCATCCCTAGCCCAATCATCATCAAACTCGTCGTCCAGAGACAGCCTGCTGTACTCCTTGGTTGCAGAGGGTGGGATATCATAAGACGACGGATTGAACCTCGAATCAAGGTTGAAACGTGGTGATGCCTCCGATCGATGGATTGCACGGACAGGTGTGGATGCATTTTCATCCTCCTCCATGATTTTGTCATCCTCGTCCCAGGCTCGACCTAACATCTCGTGTATTGATAGCCGTTTTGTCTTCGTACCGTTGCCGGCAGTGCTTGGTGGTGACTCGTCATACATGGATTCTAACGGGGTTTCAACAGCACGGGCACGACTAGAACCCGCGGTGCGTATCGAGTCGAACATAGTGTCGCTTTTGAAATCCGTATCATCATCATCCCCTGACGTACAATCTCGGATGTCACCTTCAAAACTCCCCATGGTGGAAGTCCTGTCGTGCTGCGATGGCCTAAGTTGTGACATCGCAGTGGAGCTCGTAGAACTCCCAGATGGCTGGTTGGGCCTAAATTGATGAGTGGAAACCCCAGCTGAAGACCCTAATCTGGACGCATCCACATGGAAGTTTGCAAGTCTTGGAGGTGGGGGGACTGGCGATGAAGAGTTCCTTTTACGACTTCTCAACTGCACACTGGCAGCTGGACCAAGTGACAACCCCTGCCGGCCTGATAATGGTGGTGATGCGGGGAGGGTCGATTCCAACGCCGGATTGGTTCGAAGGTCAGCACCAAATTGCGCGCCAGTCAGCGGCTCCGACACTCGTCGCTTATTCCCGATCCCTGGTTCAGCGCCACGTTTTGGGCGCCGAACGCTCCCTGGTGTTCTTACCGCCCACGTTCCTGTAGATGCAAATGGCATCGGAGTTGGTTGCCGGGGCGTTCCAGACGGTGTACCCTCGGAAGATGGAGCTGGCTGGTCAATATTAGGTTGGGTAGGTTCAATTCCTGCTTGAATTGACGCAGCTGGTAGCAGACCTTGAGGGGTGGTTGTTGGTCTTGAAACCATTCTTGGTTTCACCAGATGGACCCGACTGCGCTCGCCGTTCTCAATGCAAATGCGCTTCAAGGAGGCGGCTCGAGCATGTGGACTGAGTTCACCAAGCCTACTGGAGCCTGGGCGTACGTTGACGCTTGACCTTTTAGAATGGAAATACGATTTCCACCCGTTTCGTATGGATGCTGATCTTGAAAGAGGTTTAATCGGAGATGGGTCAAGAAACTCGTGGGGTCGTGATGGATCGTCGAACGAGAAGTTGTTCGCATCTATCGGCGTATTGAGGGCAGAATCCGGCCGGAACAGCTGCAAAGTTGCGGACCTCTGATGGCTCGTAGCTGGTCGGCGAAGAACGGGTAAGATCTGTAAGTGAGACTTCGCACGTCGTCGTGGTAGAGGATCAGGATCAATGCGGGTTGACGTAGATCGCTTCACGAGCTTGTTTCGAGGTAGGGTCGGTGTTGCAGGGCTGCGCAAAATCGGGGCGGCTGAGCTGTGGGAGAAGATGGAAGGCGCGTCAGGGCCAGCACTCGACCTAGTGCTTTCGTGACGGGACAATGGGCGAATGGACAGGCGCCTTATCCAGGATCCATTGGAAGAAATTGACTCTCGAGACTCCGGGATAATAGCTGGGGAGTCAGGGTGCCTCACGAATGATGAACTCCTGCTGCTAACCTGTGGAGGAGTCGACTGCGTTTGGGGCATAGGCGGTCGCTGATAACGGGAGAGAGGAGGTCTTGAGGCGGTAGTTGGGCGCGGGAGGGTGTGGTAGTGCGAGGCGCCGAGTACAGAAGCAGCGGTGTTGCTCGTGGCGGGCCGTGACGAAGCAAAGTTGCCCGGCGGTGGTGAGTGTATGGCTGGCTCGCGGTCTATTGAGACTCGTCTGGAATGAGAAGGACGTCGAGTCGAAGGAGAGAATAAGTTGGGTTCAGTAGTGGGTTGGCCAAACACCAAACCACTGGCCGCTGCAGCGATGGCGGTGCCAGTTCCAACAAGCTGAATAGATAAACACGGTCAACAACTGCTGCAACAGGAAAGATGGTAGGCAAGCCACAATGAAAGAGGGTTTGGCGGGATCCAAGAGCAGTGTAGGATAGGGCAGATTGGGGGTGGGATAGGTTAAAGTCTATAAGCAACCCATGTGATTGATGGCTGAAGTGGTAGTGGCAGTAGTGGTGGTGGTGATCCTTGGTTGCCTTGATGTGATTGTGGATTGGTTTTGCGGGGAGGACAAAGCTAGCAACAAACTTACACTTGGAACGGTCTGCATGGTTGCTTGCGAAAGAAGCCGACGCTCTACACAAGCGGGAGAGAGAACGCAGCGACTAGCATTCTAGAGGCGTGAGATGGCGGTGCTGGAAACGGAGGGGCTGCTCATGGTCGTTCAAGCCATGGACGTGAGAGTTCTCAATCGACAAGACAAACCAAAGCGGACCTGGACTGAGAAGGAAACCGTTGTAGCCCACACACCCAAGAGTACCAAAGCAAAAGAGCCTCCGGGCTATGAGGTGACTATGAGCGAGAATGGATAGCACCGGGGAAGAATGCGAAGACGGGAAGAGAAGAAGCTAGGCGAAACCTGATTATGGCCGGACGGACAAACAAACAAACAAAGCAGCAAATCGAATGCCTCCTCTCCCCGATGAACCTCGGCGTCAGTCGGTCGATTATATCTCTCTGTGGGGGGGCAAGAAGGGGAAAAAAGCACGGGCGAAATGAAATGAAAGAATGTGAGAGAGAGAGACGAAACTTTGTGGGCTGAGCTGAAAGTTTGAGGTGAGGTTGCGGGAGCGACAGATGAAAACAAAAACCTGGGGTGGTTGGCAGTTGCGGCCGCGAAAGAGTATCCGTAGGTCAAAGTACAGCACCAATGTCAGTCAGTGTTTGTTCAGTGGGGGGGAAGACAAAGGATGGACTGGAAGCGCTCGGCTACGATGGAGTAATCGCGCTATAACTGCAGGTAGAGAGAGACTTTTCAGTGGACGAGTGGTAAAGTAAAAATGAAAAAAAGGGAGAATTATTAAAAGACTGGAAAATTGTTGTTGTTGTTGTTGTCGATGTCTCCTCTCTTGTCCCCTTTTGCTTTTCTGCCCGGCGTCTCTTACGCTTGAGATCCCTTACAGTGGCTACGGAGGGTACAATAGCCAAATTGGAGCTCAATTAACCAGCAGCGGAGCAGAAAAGGCAAGACAAAAGCAAACCCAAGCAATTGCAACCTGGGAAGAGAGGGAAAAGCAGCACTGAGCGTCCCCCTTCAAATCAACCAAGCTGCAACCTGGAGATTGCAGGTGAGATTTGAGTGAGGTCGGATCGTCTATGCAGGGATGCACATCAAGCCTACCACGACGGCAACTCCACGGGCGAGCCAGGTCCAGCCCAGGGCACCCAGGTCTCGCAGTTGTCTCTCATTAGCGGGCGGGGCCACTGAACATCTAGCGCCGCTGCAGGCCTCAGAGCTTCTGTAAGTGTCCATCCCGTCCCTGACAGTCAAGCGCTGCGGACCTATGCCGGGAAGCGTAGCGAGTGCCTGAAAACCTGGAATTGATTGGGGCACGTCTCAGGCGCTGAGCATCAAGAGAGATTAGTACTGCTATTTTGAGTGGAGGGCAGCTAACATTGACATGACTTGCATACAATAGTTGATTAATGGCCTGAAACTGATATCATAGACATTGATTAAATCATGATTTAACCTACGTTAGTTCATCAGATCTAAGATGCGGAATTCTTCCAGTGGATATCGTTCATTTCATTCTAAACATAGGGGCCGACGTGTTGAATCTATCGAGATTCCTGGATCGCATCACACAGTTGGCTCTTGATAATAAGCCGCATCTTGAACAACAGACCTCCATCTAATTTAGAAATCCCGGGAAAGCTTAAACGCTCATCGTCTAGCGCTTGTGGGTTGACCATCCGTTATTTACCATTCCAAGGAACAAGGCTCATGTTCCTCTCCAAGTCTAATTATTCAATCGCTGGACTCTACATACCATATCCGTACTCTCTTTCGACTCTTTACCTGGAGCGGGCAATACGACCGTGGCTGTCAACCCTTGTACATCGAGGTCCGGACGGGTTACTTCAACCGGGGACTTTCTTGGCTTGTCCGGGGGTTGCATCTCGGGTTTGGCTCTGCCTACAACGGCATCTTTAGAAGTGAGCAAAGAATGAGGTGCTTATTTGATCTCCCACGCTAGATACACGATCGTGGGATGTGGACATGCAGCTGAAAACTCCACCATGCCATCATCCACAGTATCTCTTGGAGCCCTTGGCCGTTGACCTTGAAGAGCTCGTTCACTGCCTTCGGTCCCGGGGGTGACGACGACGGGGGTTACAACGGGATGGGGACTCTCCGGGGACGGACGAAGCAGAGCAGCACGAGATCCCTGCCGTAGGCTCAGAGACCGAGAAACATAATACACAGAGCCCTGTCCGTTGCTTGCTCAACGTCAACAGAGGCCAAGGGTCCGTCCCCCCAAGTTTGCTCTGCCACATAACAACACAACTTAGGCTATCCGCACCTTGAGGTATCACCAGCATCTGAGCATGTTGTCGCAAAGCCCTGGTGCTCCCGCGTACATCTCACCATCAAGCCGGGTGCTGGCTACCATGTAGACCGGACGGTCAATCCCTCATCTGCATCATACAACGTGCACAGCCGTGGACTGTAAAAGTTCAATTCCAAACCCCCTTGCCGTCACACAGCAGGCCGATTCCGGGTTATAAGCGCGGCCCTGGCAGCGACCTTGTTTATCAACAAGCCATTGAGTGATTATGATAACAAATACTAAAGAAAAATACGCGGGATGAAAACACATGTCCTGTTCTTGATCACGCTCAGACAGGCAGCACTCTTATTGACGTTGTCATTAGGGATAGTGGTTGTACTCCCACTGACTTTATATCTTGCATTGGCATCGCACAGCCTGAGATCTGTCTGACTGACATTTTGTTGATGGGCTCTGTGCCTAGTGCGTGCTCCCAATCTCCAACCAGTATCACACACCATGGTCCATGATCCTCCGGAGCAGTTCGCCATCTTGCGTGCATTTGTCTAGCCAATTCGCGACAAGCTCTACAACAAGCCCTCTACTTCCTTGATAATCATACAAGCCTACATGATAGCAGCATCAATTACAGGCCTGTGGTCTTTCAGCTTGACCGGCTCCATCCACACTTTCTATATCGGGACTGAGCTTGAACGTCTCCGGCCTACTCCGCATGGAATAACAACAGGGCACATATAAAGATGGCAACCAACAAACAAGACTTCAATTACCAGACTACATATAGCCACTAGCCATAAGCAAGTAGCCTCTTTGTCTAGTAAACATGCTGCGGCCGCCTTTGCTAACCCTATATAACGCCGAGTGTTTACCTGATGCGATATAGAAAAAATGAACTCTAGTAAACTTCAGGGACCTCTCCATGTGGCGCGGGGTCCGAGGAGAACAAGGTTCACTAGAGCCATTGAAGGGTCTTTTGGGCTTTGTTTTGAACTTCAATAATTGCATCATGTGCCATCATTGTACCGTAAAAGAAAGACCCAAAGAGGTGAAGGTTTTGGATCATGCAGCCGACTACGTATAGCTTCTCGCAATCTGACCTTTCCGCAAGACCATCGCATAGTCGTGAGTTCATGTTATCAAGCTACAATTTTCCTTTTCGGGTGCCTGCTAATAACAGCGCTTATCATTCATGGAGCTAGTAGAGACAGACATATCTTTAATTTCCAGAAACGAGGCACACGTGTGTGAAGCCGCCCTTGCAGATAGAGTCCACGGTCCGTGTCTTTGATGGAAGTAAACAATTAGCCCTTGGTAGTAAGTACTGCGTAGTAGTACATGAAGTACTATATGAGTGGTAGTCTACTTGGACAGAGGGCATGTATAGAAACCCGCCACCAACAACATAAACATAAATATAATCAAATGTCAACAACAACAACAAATAACAACAAAAACCCACAATCTAACCGAATGATCTGCAGAACAAGTCCACTCATTCTCTTCCTTTCTCTGTGTTTATCGAAAGCGGAGCAACCGCGTGTTCCTTGCTTGCATTTACTGAGGGGTTATATGAAACGACTGCCAAAAGTCATGGGTATCGGAATGTTTTTCGGCCTTTGAGCTTTTCGATCAAGATCCGAAAGAGGCGCTTGCGTCTCGTGGTGGGGCATAAGCATGTTGGACTTGGACTTGGGCTTGGGCTTAGAGTCTGCGGGCACCATTCATATCGTGTAGATGCAACTTTGCACCTCACACCAAGTCCCAAAAGCCACAAGCAGATCCTCCTCGTGTTGAGGCAATGGCCCGCGGCTACGGGTGCAGAGGGAAACCTTACATTAGTACTTTTGCACCCCTGTACCTTGTTTACCATGTATCTACTGTATCTATGTCTCGATAAGGCTGGATCATGGATGAATATCGTGCCAAGGACCTGCATTGATTTAGTCTAAGCTTACCAACATGTGCTCAGCCATCTCCTCCCTTGCGAACCGGTTTCCTTTCCTTGCCATTCCCTCGGCTTGTCCACAGCCCGGGACTGTCTACTTGATCACTAACTCTCGCAATTCATACCTGAAACGAGAGGAGCAGGGATTTCCAATTTGCCCATCTTCTCTGCCTTCGTTGCATGGTTCTTTCCAGAATCCCCCTCTTTGATAAGATATCTCTTGATTGGTGGTGTTTCCAGTGCATTTGGCTGCAGATGCACTTCATCAACATAGTGACGAAGAACAAAAAACACCAACCTCACCAACCGTGTAGAGGTTCTGAAGCAGTCACTTTGCCACTGGTTTCTTTTAATCAACCAAGTCGCCTGTCTAAATATTGACTTAATTATGAACCGCTTGGATGAGACGAGGCGAGTACGTATCAAAGCATCTTGCTCACGCAGCAAATCCAATCTCCACCAACCAATCTCAAACGGCAGCTAGCAGTTTAGACAGACATGCCTAGCGCACCCCATCGTAGCTGACGCCATGCTTGAGATACTTCTTATGGCTATAGCCTTGAACTCAAATGCCTTAGGATGCTCGTCAATATGCTCACCAAGCCTGGTGATAGGCCGGATTTCCAAACATCTGCCACCAGGGTCGACCAGAGACAAAGAATTCCCTCTCCGCGGAGGTGGGCAAGGGTCCTATCATGAGGCTCTTGGAGCTTGGCCCTGATGGCATGTGTAGCTCAGCTGGAATGCTGATTTTCCCCGCACAAAGGGGAAATGCTCCGAGTGATCATGATCGACGTGGCTGTTGAGTCAATGGATGATTTACTTTTGCCATTGTCTCAAAGGATTCACGAAATAGGTGAGCATATGAGGACCATGACGGACGAGGCGCCTGATAGCCAGCGGGCTTGGAACACTTTGGTTGTGAGGAGATAGGCCGGTTGGCATGTCTCGTCAAAGTCAACTTGATAATTGGCATTGGGTCGGTCGGGTCCTGGAAGGCGGAAGCAGTACATCTAAGACATATCAAGTTGGTGTCGTGGCTGGAGATTACAACCCTCCAAGGCTCCAACCTTTTGATATCGTGTCATTGAAGGTTTTGATTAACAACCATGATCCTGGGGATTGTCAGGTCAGTTGGAGTGTCTGGAGGATCACCAGAGCAATGTAACCATTAGTAACAAGTGAGTAACAAGGGAAGGGAGGGCATTGTAAATGGAGACGGGGAGCTAAAAGCTAAGCCTCTGGGTTCTGGACTCACTCTCCGAGCTCAACCTTCATGGTACCAACCCTGTCACATCCGTGCCAAATTTGGCATGTTTCGACGGCGCGCGATTGTTAAGCGATAGTCCAGCATCGTCGCACCAAGTGGAGGCGATAGTATCATACTGTGAGAAATGACGTCGAATGGATCATCTGCTCGTAGAACGGCGTTACCGAAAGTGCACCTAGAGGCTCAAGCGTCCACATATGCCGGAGCGCCGTTTCTCCTTAGTGATGCTCTTGCCAGCTGGTGGATGAACGGCTGGCTGCCAGGCACAGATGGTGGTTGTCAATCGAAAAAGAAATAAGACAAAAGGGCGTTAGTGGTCTCGGTTGGTGGTGGTGGTGGTGGTGGTGGTGTTATTGTTGATGTGGGTGGAGAATGCGAATTACTCAATAGATCCGAAAATTCCTCTCTCGGATATGACTCGATATTGTCTACAGAGTGGTTCAGTTGATTTCTTCAACTGGCATTCCACCGAATTGCCTAGCAGTTAAATATGGCGTGGTTCAGCATTAGACATGGAACTTTATGCTGTCATGCAGAAGAGCCTTGCATCGATCTCCCGCAGAGCACATAAGTTGATTAGATTTCCTACGATCGTCAATGCAATGTTGTGCAGAAGCAATGCAGGTGCGAGATTACGGCTCGGTCGGCATAAATCTGCTGGATCTTGACACCAATCTTCATCGCCGGGTCAATTGAACGACTTACCAAAGCGGGCGGAAAAACAACATCATGAGATGAAGTTGACGCGTCGCGCCAGGCGCACGCTTATCTGCAAATAATAAATACATAATAACCGCAACGAGCTTCTCGCCGTATGATTGGTGTTCGAATTTAGAAGCTGAAAAGGCGCAATTACTGAAACTGGCGTAGAGCCTGGATTCGTGGCAACTCGTTATTGCTGAACTGTGTGCCAGAGGTTTCAATAGTCAATAATCCTATTGATACCCCAGAAGGTCTTTCTTGTCGCCGGGATAACCCTGTAGGATTAATCAAGTTTTGATGTCCAATGTCTGATCATACGTTGTTTGGTGGTGTTGCCGTCGATAGGTTGGCTTATACTAAGTACCTGCGTAGTATAGCTCAAATGCAGACTCGCCATCTCGTGAACGCTTATGCCGTATTATGTACACGTTAGCACTAATATTGAGTTCGTTGCGGCGGCGGTTGCGCCATGCACAGGTGCATTCTGATATGAAATTGGCCAAGAACAGGTTGGAAGAAATCCGGATTTACGCCAAATCCTTGGTTTGAAATCCTTCACCGCCAGTTAGCTTCAATCCCGATAGTCCAATTTATCTCTAACTCTACTTCGACCAGCCTAGACAGTTCGATCTGTGTAACTCGTCGAATTTCGATCTAGCTATTGAATCAACCCTTCCCGTGCGAAGTCACCATTTTCAAGGCGTATACTTTCTGTTCGTATATAGGTGCCCCTGCTGATATTCTGATCAGACTTCCCGTCTCAGTAGTAAGCTTCCCTCCCCCATATAGGCTGCAGCTCCAGTCCAAGCCTCCCTGGCCTGATTTACCGCTATCCGTTCAATCCGAACTCAAGCCACATGCTCTCCTGCCTTGGTAGTTGAGACATTTGCAACCTGCTGTGGAATAAGAGCTTCCACGTTGAGCTATAACCCGACTTGCTATAGTTGAGGCCAACATCTTGGAAGTGGGATCGAGACAGTGGCGCTGATTTTCACATTTGTAAAATGATGTCTCGGTAAACATCTTGAACTCTATGCAAAGTGAAGGCCGGTTATGCATGATCCATTTTCTTATGTCTGCTGAACACTGGTCCATGGTTTAGTCAAAAGACATTGTTGTTGTTGTTGTTGTTGAACATTGAGGGCCTACAGGGTAAGCACACATGTGAGGTTTGGAATATGGTGAACATAGCTTGACGAAGCAATTGAAGAGACATGCACCTGTGAAACTTTTTAAAACTCAGAAAGTACACGCCCGCTATTTAGAATTGTTCTTGATTAAGCGTAGAGAAAGAAGAAACATATATACTCGTGGTAGTTCACAACCCCTATCATTCTAGTGGATGTTATATACAATCCGCCTACCCTAGAATGCCAACATCGGTCATCGGGCTTTAAACCTCCGCGCCCCTAGTAACCCGCTACACCCACAATTTTCAACGACAACTCTGGCGGGGCATCCAAGATAGTGACACTACCAAACCATTCAATCACATTTGAATCTTCCGGCGCGACTCGGAAAATCAGCTGCAAGGTTAGATAATCTGCGAAGAACGCCGAGTTCTTGACCCGATTTCCTTGTTCATCCAGCTGCTAGGACACCAAGTCTGCGCGTCACCATGGAGGCTGATATTAGAGCTGTCCTACCCAACATCGACCCTGTGGTCACCCAGTACTCAGTAGGCTACCTTACTCATGCCTCAACGGCCTACTCGGATGAGGAGGAGGCATCTGGAGAGTCTCCACTGAACGAAGCTGCTTCCGCTATCACCGAGCTACTGCTGTCCGCATCAGGCCAGGTCAATGCCGAGCTTGAAGAAAAGATCAAGCAGCTTGTCGAGAAATGGGTTAACAAGTATACAGAGGCCAATGGAGCTCAGGTTCGAGGGCCATCGATGGTCAAGCGTCTTGATCAGACCATCCAAGTGAGCCAGCAGCGCAATATGTCGTCTACGTTAGCTGTGGCGACTGGTGGCGTGGACCTGGAGTCAGCGAACGCAAGAAAGGTTGAGTCCAAGGTCGATCGTAAGAAGCTTGAAAAAGCAGAGCGAAAGATTGCAGCCAAGCAGCAGAAGAAAACATACAAGGTCGTCGAGTACGAGGCCTCCAAACTTCTCGATCAGCCCGAGTCAACACAGTCATACGAAGAGTTCTACATGGCTGTCAATCCTCTACAACTTGGCGGAGGCTCTTCAAACAAGTCCAAGGATATCAAGTTGGACAACATCGATGTGTCAATCAGTGGAAACCGTATTCTTACGGATACAACGCTTACCCTCGCATACGGTCATCGATATGGTTTGGTTGGTAACAACGGTGTTGGTAAATCTACTCTGCTTCGAGCTTTGTCTCGTCGTGAGGTTGCTATTCCACTACATATCTCTATTCTCCACGTTGAGCAGGAGGTAAGCTTATCTATGATTATAAATAAGAACGTAACTAACAAGCTAGATTACTGGTGACGACACTCCAGCTATACAGGCGGTTTTGGATGCCGATGTTTGGCGCAAGGTTCTTCTTAAGGAGCAAGAGGTAAGTCTATTTCATCGGTCCCATAAGGCATGCACTAACAATAACAGCAAATTACCACACGGCTGGCAGAGTTGGAGAAGCAACGTTCTGTTTTGGCCGACACATCTGCCGATGCGGCCAGAATTGATCGCGATAGAGAAGCCCAGGATACCAAACTGGGAGATGTCCAAGCCAAGTTGGCCGAAATGGAGTCTGACAAGGCCGAGTCACGAGCTGCTAGTATCCTCGCCGGTCTTGGTTTCTCAGCAGAGCGACAACAGTTTGCCACTAAGACGTTTTCTGGTGGTTGGAGAATGCGTCTGGCTCTTGCCCGAGCCCTGTTCTGTGAGCCTGACTTGCTTCTTCTTGACGAACCGTCCAACATGTTGGATGTCCCTTCGATTACCTTCTTGTCCAATTATCTTCAGGGCTACCCCAGCACCGTCCTCGTCGTCTCTCACGACAGAGCGTTCCTCAACGAGGTCGCTACCGATATCATTCACCAGCACTCACAACGTCTCGACTACTACCGTGGAGCCAACTTCGATACCTTCTACTCCACTCGCGAGGAGCGTAAGAAGGTCGCCAAGCGAGAGTACGAGAACCAAATGGTTCAGCGTGCACATCTACAGGCCTTTATCGACAAGTTCCGTTACAATGCTGCCAAGTCGTCAGAAGCCCAGTCACGTATCAAGAAGCTCGAGAAGATGCCAATTCTGGAAGCTCCAGAGGCCGAGTACAGCGTCAAATTTACTTTCCCCGAAGTCGAGAAGTTATCGCCACCCATCGTACAGATGTCCGAGGTCACTTTTGGTTACAACAAGGACAATGTCTTGCTCCGCAATGTTGACTTGGATGTCCAGCTGGATTCTCGAATCGGTATCGTTGGACCCAACGGTGCTGGTAAGACGACTATTCTCAAGCTCCTCATTGGTAAGCTAGATCCATCATCTGGTCTTATCTCTCAACACCCTCGCCTCCGAATCGGATTCTTTGCCCAGCACCACGTTGATGCCCTCGACCTCAACGACAGTGCCGTCGGTTTCATGTCGAAGAACTACCCCGGACGAACAGACGAGGAGTACCGCCGCCGACTTGGTGCCTTCGGTATTACCGGCACGACTGGTCTGCAGAAGATGGGACTGTTGTCTGGAGGTCAAAAGTCTCGTGTAGCTTTTGCTTGCTTGGCCCTTACGAATCCTCACATTCTGGTTCTTGACGAACCTTCTAACCATCTGGATATCGAGGCTATGGATGCGCTGGCAGAGGCGCTTAACGAATTCCAGGGTGGTGTGCTGATGGTATCTCACGACGTCACAATGTTGCAGACAGTGTGCAAGTCGTTGTGGGTTTGTGACGGAGGCACCGTCGAGAAGTTTCCCGGTGATGTCCAGGCGTACAAGAAGAGGATTGCTGCGCAAGCTGATGCCTCGGGTGTTGTTAAGCAGCATTAAGTATATAGCCAAATTGATAAATCTGATGTTATGGCTTACTATATATGCCTTGTCTATCGCTTGTCATTTTGAGATTTATCATGTTATCATGAACTAAATCTTCATAATTGCAGACTCCAAGTGATGGCCTGCTATGGCGTTGCTTCTCTCTGGTAAAACAAAATGATCAGGATTTAGTTCACATTGTCCAACCCCAATATGACTGATGCATAGTTTGTGTTTGGTGTTACCTGGATGTTGATAAATAGGCTTGGGGCAGGTTTATAGACGCTTCGATGGATAGGCTACAATGCATGCTCGATAAGAACAATAAGCTTCGAATTTACACCAGTTCCATTGTGATGCTCCCATACTTTATTTCTTGCTTTTCATAAAGTTTTTATTCCATCTCCTCTACAACATTCACTCCACACGGCTCCTTAAGCTTGACGACCAAATACATCCAAAACATTCTTCTTTTCCGCAAACATCGGAGAACCTTCTGAAAATGGAGGGAGCCATCGCAAAACAATCTACCGTCGACATGGATATGAAAGATGTTAAAAGTTCGGAGCTTCCTGAGGAGGTTCCTCAAGATGAAATGACCACTCCTGAGAAACCCAAATCTGCCCCCAAAGAGCCAAGCACTCCCTCAAGAGAGCTCAGCCCTGCTCCCGCAGAGATCAACCCTACCCTCGAAGAGCCCAGCCCTACCCCCGAGAAGAGCAGTTCTGCCCCCGAGGCCAAGAAAACCAAGCCAACTCTTAAGGTTCGCGAAAACCTCATGTACTGGAAATGCAACCAAGCCCTTCACGACGGTGGCATCTGCGGCTCTTACAATGAGGTCAACTTTAGGCAGTGCAAGGACTGCAAGAGCCGACGAGGAGTTGGGGACGATGGTACTGACGCCTACGGCACCAAGATCGCGAAGATCGTGCTTGTCAACAACACAAATGGAAACGAATTCTGGCAATATGTTACGGAGGAATGAAGCCAAATCCTGGATTTGGATGATTTCTTAGCGATGGGTCTTCCATAAGACCGAAGGCGTTTGATGGAGGAGGATTTGGTGGCTCTTCCCCACAGCCAGAGATGAATTACGAGAGACGAAGGAACTCTGGCGAACCTATAGCTTGTCTATGCGGAATACGATCTGGTCTGAAGAAAGGGTCTATGGATCGAATGACTCGGTAATTGCAGAGATGATGACCCCTTTCGTTCAGTTTTTGAGCTGTGATACAACAAAGCTCTTTTCTTTCTGTCGTGACATTCGTCTCTACGCCGAGTACGAGCACCCTTCTTACTCCATGAGACGATCCACCGCCGTAGGGGTTTCATGAAAATGAACTGTATGGATGGAAGCTGTCTTACGATGAACCAGGTAACCGTGTGCAAACTAAGGGATATGTACACATGTAGACTCCTTCGCAGCTGAATAACTGGATGTTAATCGCGATTTGTAGCCGGCAACTTGATGGGTATCTGATATATATTGGCAGTCTCGCTCTTGCGAGTGTTTGGTTGCCACTGGGTTTAGTTCCGATGTTGAAGGGCGGCATAAAAAGACTTCAACGTCCTGATACTGTCTGGTGTAAGTGCAACGAATTCAAGGGAGGAGCACTTCAAGCTATCATTCCTCCATGATCATTGTCGCAGATAAAGTAGAGGCTCCAATGTGAAGTTGATCGTCATTTCAGTTGAACCCATTATTTAGCAACTTCGGTAAGGTATGCCATGAAAAGTTTAAGTACTTAACCATCTTATATCAAGGATACGATGTCCAAGGACTCTCACTAGGAACAGTATATGACTTGACTGTTTATTCTCGATTTTGGGAATTCTGATAGCAACCGTAATACTCTCATTACGCAGCTTGACACATTCAACATTGTATTGCCTTGTTATCTCTCGCTTCGTGATCGCCTCATGTTGTAGTGCTGATCGCCTGAAGCCGTACGTTCATCTCGCTCGCTGGTGGGGCCGTTTTGCTGTCACCCCCGTCAGTTGGTGATTGCATACCAAGCTCGACGTGGCTGGCCTCAACGGTCCTCGGATATACCTACCTAGTAGCTTTGTCAACGGCTGGATACTACAAAGCTGAGAATGTAGTTACCTGCAGCTTCTAGAGCTCTATAGAAAGAGCCCAATCACTGAAGCCCACCTGTTGTTTATCATGAGATATTCTGCCATTTCGTCGTCATGAACTTCCAATTCTGCCATCAGCACTGGCACTGGCAGGTGGAGATCCATTGGCGTACCTGCCACTGCGGGGACCCTTCAGGCGGCGCCTTACCATTCTGAACGCGCGCACAGACCATGCTGTAAACAAGCGAAGGCGCTCACTGGCTCAATTGCCTGGAAAGAACCGCCCTGCCCCTTGTTTACCCCCTGCTGGGCCCTGGAGCCGTGGCGGTGAACAATTTCACCCTCCAAACAAAAATCAACATTCCCCTTGGGTCCTGTCTTTTCCAACCCACTCTCGTCCTCCTTCGTGAAAGCTAAGGCTACTTCAGCTCTTGACAACTTCGGCCCAGTCCTCTTCTTATTCTCTTCACTCCTCCAGATTCTATCCATTCACATTCGCCAATATGCGTGAGATTGTGAGTACATGATTCCTCGAGCTGCTTTGTTTTGGAGCTGCCTTCATGCCCCTGATTCTACCCCGCGGGGGCGGTGGCAGCTCAACGACAATGCACGATAGCTTGTAGCTTAATCAATAACCTTGTGCCGAAACGTGAGACTAACCGTTTACTTTCTTTGCAATAGGTTCACCTTCAGACCGGTCAGTGCGTAAGTATTCGTCGCTTCAATCCTGTTGACGAGTAATGTTAATAGTGTCTTAGGGTAACCAAATTGGTGCTGCTTTCTGGCAGACCATCTCTGGCGAGCATGGTCTCGACAGCAATGGTGTCTACAATGGCACCTCGGAGCTTCAGCTCGAGCGCATGAGCGTCTACTTCAACGAGGTATGGTTTGATCAGCCAATTTTGAGAAAACACCGGCTGACACACCTAGGCTTCCGGCAACAAGTACGTCCCTCGCGCCGTCCTCGTCGATTTGGAGCCCGGTACCATGGACGCCGTCCGAGCTGGTCCTTTCGGTCAGCTTTTCCGACCCGACAACTTTGTTTTCGGCCAGTCCGGTGCTGGAAACAACTGGGCGAAGGGTCATTACACTGAGGGAGCCGAGCTCGTCGACCAGGTCCTCGATGTTGTTCGCCGCGAGGCCGAGGGCTGCGACTGCCTCCAGGGATTCCAGATCACCCACTCTCTGGGTGGTGGTACCGGTGCCGGTATGGGTACGCTGCTCATTTCCAAGATCCGCGAGGAGTTTCCCGACCGAATGATGGCCACCTTCTCCGTTGTTCCTTCCCCTAAGGTCTCCGACACTGTCGTTGAGCCCTACAATGCTACCCTCTCCATCCATCAGCTGGTTGAGAACTCCGACGAAACTTTCTGTATCGATAACGAAGCGCTCTACGACATCTGCATGCGAACACTGAAGCTGTCGAACCCCTCGTACGGTGACCTTAACTACCTCGTCTCAGCCGTTATGTCAGGTGTCACCACCTGTCTCCGTTTCCCTGGTCAGCTGAACTCTGACCTCCGAAAGCTTGCCGTCAACATGGTTCCTTTCCCTCGTTTGCACTTTTTCATGGTCGGCTTCGCTCCCCTGACCAGCCGTGGCGCCCATTCTTTCCGCGCTGTCAGCGTTCCTGAGTTGACTCAGCAGATGTTCGATCCTAAGAACATGATGGCTGCTTCTGACTTCCGCAACGGTCGTTACCTGACCTGCTCTGCCATCTTGTGAGTACACCCAACCCTCACACTTGTGAACTTGTTGCTAACAATTACAGCCGTGGCCGTGTCGCCATGAAGGAGGTCGAGGACCAGATGCGCAACGTCCAGAACAAGAACTCTTCTTACTTCGTCGAGTGGATCCCCAACAACATCCAGACCGCTCTATGTGCCATCCCCCCTCGTGGTCTTACCATGTCTTCCACCTTCATCGGAAACTCCACCTCTATCCAGGAGCTCTTCAAGCGTATTGGAGAGCAATTCACTGCTATGTTCCGACGCAAGGCTTTCTTGCATTGGTACACTGGTGAGGGTATGGACGAGATGGAGTTCACTGAGGCTGAGTCTAACATGAACGATCTTGTCTCTGAATACCAGCAGTACCAGGATGCTGGTATTGACGAGGAGGAGGAAGAGTATGAGGAGGAGCTTCCTGAGGGCGAGGAGATGTGAGGTGCCCGCTTGCACCAAACATCCATTGGTCGCTATGTTGTCTCTATTGTATAGCCGGCCTGCAACTTCTTTTCCAGGTGTAGTAGTTATAATTCTGGGGTTAAGATATCCTCAAAAGCGGCAGTACACGATAGATGTATGAGCCGAATGAAATTCCCATGAGTACTTTTGTACCAATTCAATTCTTAACTTGTGAACCTAAACAATTAGCTATTAAATATCAAACGGTTCATTATCTGTAAGTATCATGGACGTCATATACCTTATTCAAGCACCTCGCCTTTTCTCAAATCAGATGCCGGTGGTCGGTCCACTCATCCCATTGTCCGTGTAGTGCGGCAGTGGAACACGTGATGTCATGACTAAGCGCAAAAAGTCGAGCTCCATCTGCTTGCCGACCTCGTTCGACGAGCCAGCATTGCAGCACGCCCACGACAGCCATATCGACACCAATGGCTGCTATGTTTACTCCCAGCCGGGGGAAGGCAATAGGGCGAGCCATCGCGGCCTCGTCTCCAGGCCCTGTCACCCTCCCTGGGTTCCTAGTGCCCGCATGGCAAGCAACATCTCCCCGAGCCACGGCCGCTTCTTTCTCGACGACCTCGAAGCGACCGTCGAAGCTGGGCCGAACACCCCTATCGATTCCTCCAGGCGTGGAGCTGTCAGTTGGAAAGCCAGTTGCGCGCAGGGACTTGACATCGTACAAGAAGGTGTACAAGAAGACCATCAGTGTTAAGGGACCATTGGGTGCGTTGGGCAGATTTATGAGCCGGATGAGAGGCAATTGCTGACCTAATTTAGGAGCGCTCGATCTTGAGGTTCCCCAATATGTGGAACTGACACAGGATCCTGAGGCCAAGTCGGTATTGTTGAGTGTTCAGGACAACGAGGCCAAGGACCAGAAGGCGATGTGGGGTACGCTCACCGGACTATGTTACTCTAGATTGGCACGAGGACTGACAATCGCACAGGAACAACATGGTCTTATCTCAGGAACTATATTATGGGCGTCTCGGAGGGGCACACAGCCATTCTCCGTCTCGTTGGTGTCGGTTACCGAGCCAGCGTCGAAGAGCGAGGTGCCAAGGAGGAATATCCTGGACAGCGCTTCTTGTGCCTCAAGTTGGGATTCACGCACCCTGTTGAGGAGGGTATCCCCCGCGGCGTGACTGTTACGACTCCTGCGCCTACCCGTATTCTGATTGAGGGCATCGACCGTGAGACCATCATGTCTTTTGCAGGACGTGTTCGTATGTGGCGTCCTCCGGAGCCTTACAAGGGAAAGGGTGTCTTTATCAACGACCAGACAATCAAGCTGAAGCAGAAGAAGATCAAATAGAGAGCTGGTATTTGGGGGTTGGAATGGCAGGCTTGGTGGCCTACTGGACGCAGCTGGCGTGTGTATTCTAACATCATGTACAGAATGTGTACTATCTGTCAAGGCATATACAAAACTATTTTTATTTTTATTTTTGATTCCTCGCTTTCATTCAATCATATCATTTCCTTTTGCTTCCTGTAACCTTTCTCTATGATTGCTTGGTACTCAAAACCTCCTGGACAGCCTCGAGAACCTTGCCATGGACAGCAGCAGGAGCAGCGATAACACCCTTGTTGTTGGCCAGAGTGCGTCCGACGGTGAAGTCAAGGCGCTTTCCGTGAATATCAGTCACCTGGCCACCGGCCTCGCGAACAATAAGGTCGCCGGCGGCGTGATCCCAAATCTTTTCTTGGTATGTTGCCTTGACGGGCAGACGAAGGTAAATGTCGCCGGCACCGCGGGCAATAGAACCGTACTTAGCCTGGCTGTCCATGCGAACGCTCTCTTGGGTGATACCAAGCTTCTTGGAGATGAGGGCCTGGTCGTCGTGTGCTGAGTGACCAGCCTCAACGCTCTCGCAGAAGGTGGCCTTGGAGAGATCGTTGAGACTTCGCATGGAGATGGACTTCTCGGCGGCGAGAGCGCCGGCAGTAAGAGGACGGCTGGTGGCACCGTGGCCCTGAACAGCAGAGAAGACAACACCGCGACCCTCGTCAGTAGCATTGGCGCCGATGTCGGATGTCAGACGAGCTGAGTCGTCGACAGGAAGGTTAGGGCAGCCGAGAACGCCGACCTTCACGTCGCCATCAACCATAAGACCAAGACAGACAGCATACTGTCCACCACGAAGGAAGCCCTTTGTGCCATCGATGGGGTCAATGGCCCAAATGCGACCACTTGCACCGCCCTGGCTGCCACCTCTATCGATCAACTCAAGCATATCGTCAATATCCTTGATGGGGCCGCCGAGCTTCTTCTCAGCGTCGTCATCGTCGAGCTTTGTAGAGCTGACAAGATCCCAGATAGTCTGCTTAAGGTTCGCATCGTCTCGAAGCTGGGCAGCCTCCTCCTCAGCGACGATAGCGTCTTCGGGGAAGTGGTGACGGAGAGCGGCGATGATGAGAGCCTGTGCGCCAAAGTCGCCAATGGTAACCGGGCTCTTGTCGTTTTTGTCGACGGTACCCTTTGCCTTCTCATGGAAGACACGCTTTGTGAGGATGGTGGCGCGCTGGACGGCCAGCTGGGCGATCTGGAGCTCTGAGGCGTATGATGGAGAAGCCATGGTTGCGAGCGGTCTTTGAAGAGGGACGAAATGGGAAGAGAGTTGGCGGAGACGGGGGATAAATGACGGGGAAAGAAAGATAGCCAGGGTGATGGTAAGTAGAAACAAGAAGAGGGATCTAGTGGTAGTAGAAGTAGTGCTGAGCATCCAAGGCAAGGCTTGCTAGATTTGTAGGTAACGTGGGATGGCGCAATTGTTCTATGGTTGGTCTTTTACGGGTCGTCGGGCGGGTCGTCGGAGCTTGCAGTAAGTATACGAATGGCGAGAGTATGTAATTGGGTCTGGGATGAGTGGGCTTGTGGATTGATTGATTGCTGGGTCTTGGGGTGAGAAAGAATGGGAAGGGAAGAAAAGAAGTGGAAATGATTATGAGCTGCTGAAGTTCCCCGAGTTTAAGCTTGACTATGGCGTAATTGTAAGTACAATAGAGAGTTTCCTGGTAGAGATGGCACTTATAAGATTAATGTCTCACCTGAGGGGCTGCTACTTTTTCTGCTACTATATATATCCCCTTGAATAATGCATGTCGTTCTATATATACTAAGATATAACGACAATTGATCTATATCTCTACGTATTGTACTTCTGCTCTGCCCCGCCATGAGACTCTAAAGTCAGTGAGGGGCATTTTCTTCCCACCCGCTAACATTTTCTTCCCTTGTCAGCGGAATCATCCGATTGGTCCGACATTTCAAGCATCAATTCACTGGAGTCCGTTCAATCTGTTCATCATCTTCATACTCTACAATCTCAAACATCAAATCCAAAAACGTAACGATGGCCTCCTCGCCCGCCTCCCTTCGCTCCCTCTACCGCTCTCTCCTCCGCGAGCTCCCACCACGCCCCATTCTTGCCTCGCCGCGCTCTCATATACATACTCGCATCAGAGACTCCTTCGTCTCCGACTCCAAGGCTGCCACTGCTACACCGCACGACACTCGCGCCCAAGCTGCTGCCCAGGCCGTCGCTTATCTCCGATCCCAGCGCATGTACGCCACGCTGCTTGAGCGATATAACCCTGGCATGGGTATGGACGAGGAGGAGCGTGTTCGCTTGACTGCGCGGAGGGTTGGCATGGATCTGCCGGTCGAGTACAAGTAAGGTCGACGGTAATTTGGAAATGAGGATCTGAGGAAAAAGAGGCGGAAAGAAACCTTGACACTTAGGTCTGGCCGAAAAGCTTGGATAGCCACATCGCCGCCGATTAGCATCAAGAGCGACACCCGGTATCGACCACCACGATATGAATACTTCATAGTAGTGGGAATGAGGGAGAAGGCACAGGTTAATCTGAGGGGGGATTGGCGGACAGAGTTAACAGGCATATACGGCCAGGTCACACGCCAAATGTACGAATAAGTGTATGAAACAGACAACAGACGCAATACCCAACAGTCACTCGATTATAACGAACCACCCGTTCATCGTCATCATATCTCGTTGAAAGGACACATCTGGTCCACTATCCAAAAACTATATACAGAATAATATCGTATCCAATGATCAAGCCCGTATGGCTCAGGGGTATCAGCATCAACATCATTATCAGCATAAACTCACTTCTGACACTTCTAGACGCTACCCACGCCTCTGTCTTCTAGCGACTCGTCCCAGCCACCCATTTGCAATAGCCATTCTCCTAGGCGCTCCTTGACGAGTGTGATGTTTTCTCCCAGCGCGCTCTTCCATTGGTCCTGCACAAGGCGGACCTTCTCCTTCAAATCCTCAGTAAGTCGGCGTTCTTCTGACTGGCGCATCTGCTGTGCCCGTGCATTGCTGTCGGCTTTGGGAATCGGGTTTCCGTTTTCATCCTGAGTCTGCGTTTCAAGCACCTTGCCCTTGGAGTGCACCACTGCCTCTTTAACCTCATGAAGCAGGCACAGCAAGTTGGTGTGCGATTCGATAAACTGATATGTACTTTTCTCCGCGTGAAGTAACAGACTAAATAAATACTGCATCGGATGCTCCACATATGATGGATTTTCTTCAATCTCAGATGTTGGAATCTGAATGTTAAATCCATCAAGGTCCGAAGGGATGTTGTCCAGGAGCTCACACAGCGGAGGCGCAATATCCCAAAACGCCGACAGCTGCAGTGCAACCCCATGGTCCACAGCCTTTTCGACTACTTCTCTGAAATCTCGTGTCCGTTCCAGAACCTCGTGAGCAAACGCATATTCACGCTTGGCCGAATCTTCGGCGAAGAAAACCTCCGCAGATTTGAGCTTCTCAGTATTTCCAGAAAGCCGATAGGGCGTCAATACAACCTCACAATATCGGCCATTACGATCCGAAAGAATATCATAGATAACCCGGTGTAGACCTTCTCGCGCCTCGAAAACCCACTTGAGAAGAGTCAACTTCTCCAGGAGCTCTGGCTTATCGTCTCCTTCCTCTTGCGGCATGTCGGCATCGATGTGTCCGTTATCGAATAGGTGTTGGGCGAGATCATCAAATAACTCCGTGGCGCGCGTAATACGTCCCGTCAATAGTTCGTTTAGAGGTAGTACTACCTGGTTCTGGAACAACTCATACTCAGACTTCTCTAGGTCCTTTTTCTTTGTTATCTCGCTAGCTTTTGCATCGGCATCAATGGCTCCTGCATCTGCGTAACTCAGACTGCCAGAGTTGATCTCATTCTGCAAGTTCGTCCGCAAAGCTTGGCGACGTTCGGTTGCTGCCTTTGAGAATTTCTCTCGGCGCTCGTTGCTCTCAACAGAAAATCGTTCCCTTGACTTGGTCACCTCATCAAGCTGACTTAAAGCCCGTACTGCTGTCCTGATCGAGGTCAATTCGGGGTGCTTATTGTTGACAGCAGGATGGTGTCTTGGATAGGGAGGGGGCATTGTGACGAGTCGTGAGATATCTAAATGATCGCGGTTGGTGGTTGAGCAGGGACTTGAGTTCATGTTTGAGGTAGTAGCAAAGCCAAATGGTTGAGGTGTCAGACTGGGCTCTGATTGATCATGCCATCCTGTCTTTTCAGGGGGGTATTCGGAGGACGAGGTTTGTTCTTCGTATACCACAGGCGGTCTGTCCTCTTCGACCCATTGTGTCTTGGTCACGCCCATATATTTGGATTCCCTCTTAGATCTGCCGAGATGTGATGCTTCACCTTGAGAGTCTGACTCCCACCAACGACTTGGGGGGCGGCCCCGAGAGCTGCCATTCTCATAGTTTTCGCTAACACTCATACTCAGAATCGGCGATAACGAGGGCATATAGTTACCAGACCAGTTCATATTTTGAGGATTGTTTCCGCTAGGCGATATAGGAACGTTGGCCGGCTTGGAAGTTGGCTGAGGACTTCCGCCCAAATTGGAGCTTACAGATCCTCGACGAGATGGTCCTGGTTCAGACAACCCAGGAGTCCACTGGTCCTGCGAAGAAGCGGACTCGCGTCTCTGGGAAACCATTGGCCGGAAAAGGTCTCGAGTGAGATCGAATATTTCCGAGCCCATAGCCCCAATAGCGACTGAGTAACGTTCTCGTCTAATTCGAGACTCGTTGACCACAAAGTCGGCAAATAAGCGAACCCTGTCAGCATCGGTAGTAGCGCTCGACTCTTTAATCGCGAACTCGCGGAAACGATCGATAGTCCCCTCTGCAAACTGGTCCGCAGTTTGGGTTGTGACCAGGTGTTTTGATACTCGAAGTCCGGCTGAAGGGGGCCGGGAGGACTCTCGTACTCGTGAGACTGATGCGACAGACCCAGATCGAGGAGGTGGGGTAGGGAGTGCTTTGGGGGCGACCGCTTTTGAGCTGCTACCGTACTGTACTTGTTTGGAAGCATTAGGAGAGAAAGGTGGCGTTTCCACTTCTTGGGGTAGCTTCCCTGATCCTGGAGCTCTAGGGGTCGAGTTTCGAGAATCTTGCGATGCAAGTGTACCACTGAGAGGAGTCGATTTGCCAATTGACGATCGCGACAGATCAGTCGAATTCGGTACCATAATATCTATCATCGAATCCGGTCGCGTTCGTTCATCTATCGACTCACGGAAGCTGTGTCGCGTTCGACTTTCAGTCCTCCGCTGCAAAATAGTTTTATCATGCCGCACTGCCTTTTGTCGATTGAGACCGTTGAGACTCGATGAGGAGCCAAGGGCAGGCTCGATGGGTGGACAGGAACTCATTGAAGTATCAATTGTGAGGCCGGGTGATCGCCTTTGATTTGAAGGCCCTGCTTGGCTTTCAGTCTCGTTCCAGTCGGCGGGCGTTGGAGGAACAGGTCCGAGATTTGTCACACCAGTCGGCGGTTGGCGTCTTTTCATGGGGGGAGATATGATTGGTACTGTGTTTCTGTCCATGGACTGCACACTTTGCGATCTACTTGAAGAAGGAGGAGGAGGCCCAGGAGGAGGTGGTGGGAGAGGCATTCCTGGTTCCCATCTAGACTGAGAGGCTGATCGCGAGCGCGCAGATGTGGGTGTCTCAACGGCCCCAGCAGAAACGGCCCTTCGGGCTGCAGGAGGCCCATAGGAAACTGAACCAGCCATCCCATATTCGGGAGTAGGCTGATGGAACGAAGTCTGCACTATCATGCTCTGCCGATGGCTCTGTGGCGGGGGCGGCGGCTGAGGTGGTGGAGTACTCGAGGTATCAGTATCTCTACGACGGCCCAGTGTTGGAAGAAACCGACGGTCGCGGGAACCGTTGCGCCCCTGTGTCCCTGGAGGAGGAGGATAAGATGCATTAACCGGTTCAGGAGAAGGCCGATGCATCATGGTGCTCAGTCGAGGCGGCGGAGTCGGGGTTCCAGCAGGTGTTGAGTCAAACACAGTACTTATAGGACGTTGTTGTTGTGGTTGACCTCTGGGTGGACTGTATGGTGGAGGAGGCATCGGCGATACTGATGTATGTTAGTAACAAAGGCTAAAATGGTGTATTGATATAGTTAGCCACTTGCCTTGAACCTCGCCTGCATATTGAACAGCACGCTCGACAGCGGCAGGCTGTGTGGGAACCCATTCTTGTGGGTTATATGGCTGTATACTACTGCCAGGTGTTTGAGCAGCAGAATAGAAATGGCTGGAGGTCATGGAGATGGCAGATATAGGCGTATGTAGAGGGTTATTGTAGCCGCCTGCTGAAGTTGTCGTGAGAGGATGAAGACCTTGGCGAAGTCGCGCCGGATCACGAGAAGTCATGATGGAAGATCAAGAGGATTAGGCGACTAATAATTCAGAAACTGCACAGTCGCCAGGTCCAGGGTCCTTGTGCCAGCCACAACACTTCAAGAAACGAGGGACGTCTAGAGACAGCTGCGCATCAACGCCTTCTCTTTGGTCGGTTGGTTCTGGTACGTGGGGTGCTAGGATGGATCCGCGGGGTGGCGGCGCGTGCGAGCAGTAGAGTGAGTCGACGCTCAGGTGAGAATCCTGTCGGTCGAAACAAAATCGAGATCATAGGCGAGACGACAAGGAATAGATTTTTGATTACTTGATCTTACTCGAACACGCCAGTTTCGAGGTGGGCGCGTTTCTAGAAAGACAGCCAAAGAGGCTGGTAGCTGAGGCTCTGTGTGTGTAAAAGAAGCTGAAGCTGAAGCTGTCGGCCAATTGACAAGGAAATAGCTCTCATCGATCCATTCACCGTAGCTACGGCAAGGACGATGAGTACCCCGTCCGATGCGCAACCAACCAGATCAAAATAGAAACGTGATTGAGGATGCAAGAAGATGAGCGGGAAGGAAGAGTGAGGGAGCGAGTGAATGGTTGGGATTGGAACTTTTTGGGAGAGGGGCTCTGCAATGGGAAGAGGATGTACAGGCAGGAGCAGTAATAGCATACAGACCCCTGCGCAAGGTCGAAATCACGACACCTCACTTTTTTGGCGGCGTCAGCGAGATAAAGTAACTAAACAAGTTTTAGATAGTGTAAGTAGGACGTGAAGATGTTGAAAGATGAGATATAAACATGAAACTGCTTTCTGGTTATTGCTAGAGAGTCAACCCCTGCCTGTCGAAAAAGGACATGGATGTTATCAAAGTGTGGGACAAACAGAAAGACGATGGGAACTCTACCCAGGATCAACTGTTAGTAGACGACAGTAGAGAAGGATCTACATGCTACGCATTGAGGGGATTCTTGTTAGCCTGATAGCATCTTCGACCGCCTCTTCACTATAGAGCAACTCAGCTGACAAAGTTGAAATATGGCGTTCTCATTGTTTCTTAGCTCGGTACACACAGATCATTGAGAACAGACACTAATGGGCTTGAGTGTTACTCTTGATGAGTCTATTGGAAGCTTCTGATCAAATTGCTTCGCCGTAAGTAAGCACTTGCACACACTTAATTCCTGTCAATATTTAGCCAGATTTCGTGCTTTGATTCTATGTATCTATCACCGTAGAAGGATGTTCTCTGCTGTCTCTCTTAGACCCCGCTGCCTGGGGAGAAAGGTTGGGATAGACTTGCAGAGTCGTAGCAGTCCATCGTGGTTCTATTCTTAGAGTCATGTCTTGAGAGACGCCTGCTATTGGTCAACAAGGATAGACGATGCGGGTTGAGTGTGGATGCGGGCGCTTAATCGACGTCCCTCGCAGCCTGTCACATTTCTCTTTGCTCTTTTGGGGGTCGTTCGCTCTGAAATCTGCAGGCCGGATCGAACAGTTGCATTAGATCCGTGTGCAAGGGGTTGCGTGCGTGGGCTGATGTTGAGTTTGATGTTCAGTCTCATGGCTGGGTTTGGGCCAGGCCCTTGCAGAGTGCCATCGAAACCAGGGCACGTAGGGTCCATGAACTTGAGAAGGCAAAAGACGGTCAAATACAGGTACCGTCTATGGGGATTAAGAGATGCCTTGATAAGATAAGGTAAGGTAGGTGCCTAGTTGGTGTGGCATAGGGTGAATTTGAACCATGCCTGCTGGATAACCCTCTATAGCTGCCTAGCTAGAGGGTGTCAAAAGACTTAACCGTCGAGTTTAAGGACCGTAAAAGAATCAGATAAAGTACTGCCATAATATATACTAAACTTACCTAAGTTTTTGTTATTTCGTTTTAAGCGGTCATCTTTCGTGGTACCCCAAGGGCCTGGGTAAGCGGGGATTGTACGGAGTATGTCTGTGGAGAATTATCACTCAATGATAACCTCAGGCCAAAGTTGGTCGTTCACGCCCGTTTAGTCTTTTGATGACTGACGTTTCTACCAGTGTACAGCAGTAAGTATCAAGCTGTGAGTATCAGGCGGGCAATAGAGTACTTATAGGTAGCTAGCTAGCACCTACCGTGCTCCTTCCACTTGTAAACCACATCATTGTGTTCATAAAATAGCAGTCTACTATTCTTTCGTCTTACCCTATGTCAACGATTGAAGAACGTAATCCAAAGAAACGAAACAAGCTTACAAGTTACTGCAGACAAATAGAAAACTCAGCTAACAAACTATTTTGCGACACTATAGCGGGTTAATATGTCTCACTACCTCGCTGTCGTATCTTTTGCTGAGGACTTCAAGAACGATCGGTGATCAAGATCAAGCTGAACTGATAAGATGCGCTAAAACCCTTCAGACGACTGATGCGCATGATTGACATATTGGCTGAACACGATTCTTCAGCAACTCGACAACACAGCGAACTTCGAAATGGGAATAAGGCATATACATATATGTCCATTCTCTATTGCAAATATGGCATTATAGAGGAGGACGCCGATCAACGGTATTGGGTAATGGAGAATCGCCAAATCCCCCCCCGTAGCGCAAGCAAAAGAGCGCTATCATCAGTATATTTCGTACACTTGTCGATTTATCAATATCAATATCAATATCGAGAATAGTTTTGCCGAGGCTGAAGAGTTTTGGTCCTGGAAATGACGAGGCTGGGTCTGACCAGTCTCACTGCGAAATGAGCCCCACTTGAAGCTAGCTAAAAGGTGGACTCGAGTAAAATTCTAGAGCCTTCTTCTCCAACAAACTCCTCTCTTTCAACTCTTCATATTCAACCCTTCTCTGCCTTCTTCTTTCCTTTCTACCTATTTATTTAAGATACCCAACGCTACACTCTCTCTTCTTTTTCTTCCATCTTTGTTCTATACCATCTTCATTGCTCAACTCAAACCGTAAGTACACCACAAAACCCACATCCCTTGCACACCTCGCATCTTCCATGATGAGATACCAGCTGGCACCAGTCATAGAGTGACTTGTACTCCCTTCATTGATGACCTAAATGCTGTGGTCTAAGACCATATCTGATTCCAATTGCGACTTCTTATTTTGCACACTTGTTCAATTTCTGCTTGAACCAAAGCTAACAGCTTCAAAGTCATCTAGTAACAGCACTTCGACCGACTTGACACCATGGTCCTGCACAACCCCAACAACTGGCACTGGGTCAACAAAGACGTCTCAGGATGGGCCAGGTCCTACCTTGATGAGAGCCTTCTCAAGATCCAAGCTGAGGATGGTGAGGTAAAGGCCAAGATTGATAAGATTCAGAGCATGGACGGTGATGTCGACGTCAGCCAACGTAAGGGCAAGGTGATTACCATCTTTGACGTTAAGCTGGTCCTGCAATATTCTGGTAAGGGGATACGGTGATTGATGCCGCGAACACAACTAACCTATCAGGATCTGCTCCCGGTGAGGATGATGTATCTGGCACTATTACCGTGCCCGAGATCGCCCACGACACGGAAGAAGACGAGTACGTGGTACGTAAAACCTCCCCTGCTCTTTCGCCTTCCGTGTTGCCCGTAGAATAAACCAGCTAAGAACCCTCGTAGTTTGACGTAGACATCTTTGCCGAGTCCAAGGAGAAGCAGCCCGTGAAGGACCTTGTCCGATCAAAGATCGTGCCCCAGCTGCGTCAGGTATTCCAGAAGCTTGCCGGCGCTCTCATCGCCGAGCATGGCAAGGACATCCAGCATGCCCCAGGTTCTAACCCTTCGAGCGGGTTCTCGACCCCCAAGGTCCACCCTCACAACTCTTCCTCCAAGCCCGCCGCTACCTCAAGCAGCCAATCCAAGACTGGTGGAGTCGTAAACACCACTACCGTGACCGACAACGAAGAGTTCCGAACCACTGCTGAAGAGCTGTACCAGACTTTCGTCGATCCTCAACGGATCGCGGCCTTCACACGATCCCCTCTCAAGGTGTTTGATGGTGCCAAAGTTGGTGGCAAGTTCGAGCTTTTCGGCGGGAATGTGTCCGGTGAATACCTCGAGCTTGAGGAGCCCAAGAAGATCACCCAGAGCTGGCGTCTGAACCAGTGGCCTGCCGGTCACTTCTCCAAGCTTCACATTGAGTTTGATCAGAACGATGTCGATCACGTTACTGTTATGCGAGTAAAGTGGGAAGGTGTCCCTGTCGGCCAGGAAGATGTTACCAAGCGCAACTGGCTCGAGTACTACGTCAAGAGCATCAAGCAGACTTTCGGGTAAGTCGTATATGTGGGTTTCACAGCTACTGTTACTGACTGTCTATGTAGCTTCGGCACCATTTTGTAAGCGATATATGAGAAACAGGAGTCGTGGAGTTGAGGTCCGGGCAGGGGAAAATTCATACAGGATCAATGCGCTCTCTAGATGAGGGCAGTGCCGGGGGTTATACAGTCACTGCCGTGGTGGAGGGCGAACGTCGTCTTGGATGGTCTACACAAGACCTAGGAGCGTGTGGTTACGATATTATGAGCGACGTAAAAATGAAATAATGCATCAATGGATACAGCTTGCTGATAGACATATGGCACGAATGTAACTTGATCGACAAGTCACTATGCTGGCCTTTATATAACAAATTTCTTCTTGACAACTGACATTATCAAGGAGCATGCTCGTCTTTTCTTGGTGTTTATAAGTAGAGATTATAATGCACTGTTAGCTAACATATTAGATATTTCGTAAACTTTTATATGGTCTGTTATACAACAGCTCGTTTATACGCATGTATTTATTGCCCCCGTCGTTTCTCCACATTGGGCTCATCAACCCTTTTTCCCAAATGCGTAATCAGACACAAAGATATCAACCATATTATCCCAGAGCCCCATATCATACAAGTTCTCGACGTCACTCAAATTCCAGACCCGCTCCCAAGGGCCCTCTCCAGGCATCCGGTCATTCTTCGGAGGCCCGCCATCCTGCGTTGTGACAATGATCTGTTTGACCTCGACAGGCCAGCGAGTAGAGCGAGGTTCAAGTCGTTCGTTTCTTGGACGATTTGCAGGCATATTTCGGCGAAATGCAAAGCCGTCGCGCATATCCTCCTTCCAATCTGACCACTTGAGGGTCTCGTTCGTTGTGGTTCCGCAGTAGACGAGGTAGAGAGTATAAAGGAAAAGTCCCCAAACCAGGGGAGACGTGAGAGCCGCAAGAAGCGACGAAGCTCCCATATTGACGTTGTCCTGAATACCCCACCCCCAGCCGGCGAGGTACTGGTTAAAGCTCATATTGCTTGGCTTCCATACGGACCAACCAGGAGCATATCTCTGTACTCGAACTGTAATGATGGACATACCAAGGATGCCGCCGTATGTGCACAGAAAGGCGGTAGAAGCCAATAACAGTACAAACCAGTGTTGGTTTCCATATCCAACGCATGAGTTTATAAAAACACAGTGGTGGTCGGCCTTGGCAATGCACCGCTTGCAAAGACTGCAATGCTTGGAGCGAGGGGGCTTGAGGAACCCGCATGTTCTGCACATGTGCCCTGGGTGAAACAAAGTGTGGTCGTATGGATAGAGCGACATGTAGTATGCGTGGTTCTCGTGAGTGATGTAGCCTGGATCGACGGCACATGCCAGGTAGAGAAATAAATAAGGGAGGAAAACGCTGATAACGACGGTGAGTTTTGCGACAGGCCCGATCTTGGTCCATGCCTGAGGAATAAACATGTACTCGCCAACAGCCATGATGAGAAGGAAGAAGAGCTGAAGCATTAGTTGGTCACTGTTTTGAAATATGAATAATATGGCAACTTACCACAACAGCCCAATGTCGCTCATGCAGCATAAGATTCCCAAATCGTGATAGATAACTCGATACCCTTCCTCCAGTGATCACTTGATCAACCTTGGTAATGCCATTTGGTATATGAACCCATATTAATTTGTGCAGTGTAGCTATAGGCGTTCGTCTATTCCAGAATTAGTACGATTTGTAAACACGGGGCATCTCTGGCACCAACCTAAGAGCAGGTATTCGCCCGAAAAAAGCAACAAAGACCATAAACGAGATAAACAGGATTAGAAGTACGAGCTTCTTTAAGGAAGACATGTTTTTTGCTCGTGCAATGATCAAGGTTCGCAGGATGTAAGAACCAAATTTGTCAGCTAAGCAAGAAGCTTGGCAAGGATTGTTCAGACGGTCGAAATAAGGCTCATTTTATTCTGTCGTCTAACTGAGAATAAAGAAACGAAGCAGGGCAAAGGCGTAAGCAAACTGACGCTATGAAATTAACATGTGGTGAAGTGTAGCATGAGAGGATGATTGTTGTTATCGATATCATGCAGGGCAGGCAGCTCAAATATTATGCATATAGACAGCTATTGATAGATGGGGTAAGTGAATAGCATTGGCTGACACGTGACTGCATGATATAGTCAACACGAAGACGTGGAGCTTCTAATTGGCCGAGTCAAACCCGCTGTGATGATGGCGACTTTCTTCTTTTTGGAGGGGGGATCTCCATGCTTTGATAATCATGAACTATCTTGGATGAACGGCGGTTTCGGAGATAAAAAAAAAAATAGTAGTACCTTTCATATCCATAGACAGACCTAAAAACCAGGCTTCGTTTCTTTTTTCCCTTCCTTTTCCTAAGATCATTTATTTCCAATTATAGACTTATACAATCATGGTTCTCCGCAAATTCGAGCTCGAGGGCAAACTCGGCGAAGAAGCTCGCCTCATTGAGAGTGGCGTTCTTCTCGATGAGAATCCTCTCGACGAGAGCCCAGAGTTTCACGAGTTTCTCATGGCGTGTCGACGGGGAGATTTGCGAAGATGCCAGGAACTCATTAGCGAGGGTGTGAACATCAATGGCAAGGATCGTTTCGATTACACGCCCCTGATTATTGTATGTGTGGGTTGTATATGTATAGGACCAGGACTAACATGAATAGGCCAGTTTATGTGGACATTATGAACTGGTCCAATTGTTGTTAGAATCTGGTGAGTAGTCGTTGTTGATACAATATGAGTTGCCGAGGAGCAATCTCACTTATAACTCATCAACATCTCATACACTAACACACTCCAGGTGCCCTTGCAGAACGCAACACTTTCCAAGGCGAGCGATGTATCTATAACGCTCTCAACGATCGCATTCGCAATCTTCTTCTTCAGTACGACTTTTCAAAGTCCTCAGATCCTTATGTATACTGGTCCACTCACATCTCAACTCTTCTCGGCCGCACAAGCCCCAAGACCACGGACATCACGTTAGCATCAGGCTCCCGATCCTTTGACCTACACAAATTCATCCTTGTTGCACGGTCTCCTTACTTCCGCGCCAAACTCGCTGCTGTTCCTGACACGACGACCTGGAAGCTCGCCAATGCTGTCCCTGTGCAGTCTTTTCTTATTGCTCTGAGGTATCTCTACTTGGGCGAGGTGCCTCGTGATATCGCACCTCTGGCAGGCGCTGACTCTGAGGAGGATATACTCAAAGGCCTCGACAAGGTTAGCAAGCAGCTCGAAGTTGAGTCTTTGTGGGAGACTATTCTCGCAGGAGGAGATAGAAGACTTGCCAGGCAACGGTATCAAGCTGAGGTGGAAAGAGCCAGAGGGCAGTTTGAGGACTTCTTCGCACAGAATGTCCTAGGACACAAGATGGTCGTCGATACCGATCAGATAAAAGACGTCAAGTGGAAGTACGACAACTCCATGTTCGCAGATGTCATCCTCCGCGCCGACGAGCCCATCGATATCGAGGATGAGAGGTCAGGCCACGCAACACCCACAGACAACGCCCCCACCATACCCATAGGCCCGACCGGAGACCAAGAGTCCGTCATCAAGCGCAAGTCATTCTTGTATCCTGCCCACAAAGCCATGCTCATTCGAAGTGAGTACTTCGGGAAGATGTTCTCAGGCGACTTTGTCGAGTCCCAACGCGATGAGCACCTCCGCATCATCACCGTCGACTGCACGCCCGCCATTCTCGAAATCATCCTCACCTTCCTATACACCGAAACCGCCGTGTGTCCTCTTGAGCATGCCCTGGATCTGTTGTATGCCGCGGACATGCTCTTCCTCGACAATCTCAAGAGCAAAGCCGCTCTGGCCATCAGCACTCTTGGCAGTGGCACTTCCAACGTGTTAGTAGACCGCACCCACGGAGAGTCGCAAAGAAATGGCGAAGCCGTCCAAGATGCCGAGGAAATTGAGATGGAGCCCATCAACATCTACGATGTTATCCACGCCGCATGGGATCTCCGTGTTCAGCGGCTAGAAGAATTTGCAGCCCGTTATTTGGCATATCGCCTTGAAGATTACATAGACGAAGAAGAGTTCCAGGCCCTCATTGCAGAGTCCGCTCAGCGTATTACCGTGCGAGAAGAGACAGATACCATTGAGTTACTAGATGATATTCGGTATTACCTGGGTGATCGTTTTAGACTCCGGTTTGAAGACGCTGGCCTCGAGGAAATGATGGATGAAACCAGGGAAATCGATGTCGACTTGGCGGCCGCTATGGCACAACAAGCAGACATCTCAGAAGATGCGATAAACGGTGATTCCGGAGAAACTCAAAATTTTAAGGAAGCCAATGGCAACAGCAGTGCTAGGGATGGAGAGGCTGTAAGGACATTGGATGGCGCCGAAGCAGAAGACGAGTTTGCTTCTGATGCCATCAACTACCAGATCCTTCAGCGCAAGATTGACGCCATGCTTGATCGTCTCAAGCTTGACGCATAAAGTATACTTAAAGATACGTTATATCATGAAGAGTTACGGCCTATCATTGAAACACTACATGAACACCAAGGTTAGATGAGTTACGAAAAACACAAAACGCAACTTGGTAAATTGGAATCAATTGATTCTCTGTACGCTTATCCCATCGCGACTGTCTTAGCACTTTCTATCGAACCCTTCATTATTCACAAAAATTTGAATGTTGAGCCCAGTCTATCGAGCTTATGGATGCCGATGGATGTGCTGTCCCGAAGTGAGAGCAAACTTTGAGTCAAAATACGCTGGCCGATAGCATCTGTCCCGGTGCCTCAAGATGTTCTTCAAGAAGAATCTAACAGTTGGCCTTTAATACTCGACAGTCTTGACCAGCGTCTGCAGCGTCGGTGGCAGCTCTTGTAGCTTGACCAATCCCATACGCACGCAGTCACCCCAGAAGAACATAACACGGTCCTGAGCATAGCTCAAATAGTCGAATTCATCAGGGCTCAGCAAGTCTTCTTCCTTGATGGACTCGTCAAGACCTGGAATCTTGGCCTGGACGATACCCCACGCAATCCAGTGGGCATGGTTGGCTGGGCGCCACTGTCGAGTCTCCTCCAACAGCTCTCGCACGCGCTGGTCCCGTTGCTCGTCGTTGGCTCGCTCCGCAGCGCTCCATCCTCCAGGTGGTACTCGCGCATCGAGCATAAACTCGACAATGGAACTCGAGCTGCTAGCAGGAGGATTGGTAGGTGTTGCAAGTGGCGTAGACATGCCACTTGAAGCATTGCTGTCGGCGGGCATCAGTCTCGGTGTGGAATTGTTGCCTTGGAACCGGGGACGATGATCGACATAGGCCTTGATGAAACGGCGTTGCTCATCAGGCGTAGGATATCGTCGTACGTCGCAAGCCCATGGGGTTGCAGCATCATGGTAATTGTATGTCCACTCGTTGAAGTGATTGGCAAACTCAAGACCACGTGTGTTGGGGCCCGCGTATTCAAAGTCGATGACGATGAGTTGCTTGTGCTTGTTAGCAGCCTGAAGGAGCGGTGACTTTTCGTCATCAGGGCGGATACGGAGGATGTTTCCATATTGCGTCTGGATGAATGTTAGCTATGGCTTATGAGGGAGTAATACTAATTGAACTTACATCGCTATGAGCAAAAACAAGAGTGTCCTTGACCTCTCTCTGGCCTCCTCTGTAGAAGCTGTTGAGATGAACCCGATACTTCGTCATCATGTCCCTGAACTGCGGCCAGGGAGTACCACACACGTAGCCTCTCGACTTCCAAGCATGGACGACAGAGTCACGCCGACCGTTGAGACCTTGAGACTCTTGCTCATACTCTTTGTCGAGGTAAGTAGCAATTCGCTCGACATTATCGAGCCATTGGTCCCAGCTTTTCCACGTTGCTGGTCCACCTTCCCTCTCATGCGGGAGTAGCTCGATGCCATCGTGAAGCTCTCTCATTCGCTTGGCAATCGACCGGGACATATCAGGGTCTCGGAGGTCCGCTGGAGTAAGTGTGATGGATTCAAAGTACTGCTCGAAACGGCCGTTCTGGAATGTACCCAGCAGACGGGGTCCGATCTTCTTGCGCGCCAGCCTCTGCAACACTGATAGCTCATTTTCTCGATCAATCAAGTGCTCAACCTGTGGCCCGTAAATACGCAAAAGCACCTTGGTGGGCTTTCGCCTGCCTTCAGCCTCATCGATCTCGGTCGGGGGTGTAACGACATAGACAGCGTTGGTTAAGGCACCACTAAGCCTCTCAACTGAGATCTTTTCACCACCACCCAAGGGGATGCGTCTCCATCCTTTAAGTCTCAATGTGTGGGCAATTCGAATGATTTCGTTCTTGAAGCTGAGCCAACTCTCCTTCTCTTTGTCTACCTTGACATTAGGGTCGTTCATTTCCTGATCTTCGGCATCTGCGTCACCTCCGCCATAGCTCATCGTCTTGGAGTTGTCTAGCCAGACATCACAGCTGGGCACAATGGCATCACCATCTGCATACTCAGTATCAGAGGAAGGCCCGCCGCGCAGAGAGGAACGGGACGGAACTTTTCGATGCTTTGGTCGAGTCAACTTGGGAGGGAAATGAGGCATCGAATTGATGCCCATATGAGCCAAAGATTCTTCGAGGATACGTTGGAGTCTATCGAAAGAAATCTCGCTCGATTCGGAATCGGTTGAGTCAGAACGAGGTCGTGCATAGTTGCTTTGTTCAGATCCTTGGGAAGGTTGGGCTTGGGACAAAGATTCAGCCTCCTCGGTGGCCTTTCCCTTTTCCTCCTTGGTCGGTGACTTGGACTTGCGTCGACGGCTTGTCTTCTTTGATTTCCTGGCATGTGATTTCTTGCGTTCATGCTCTAACCAATCACCTACTTGGGCAAGCAGTTTCTCACTGTAGTATTGCCTTCGGTGGCTGTGGTGGTGATGCGAAGATGGGTTCGAGGTAGGGGGAGTCTCTTCGGGCGCACGAACATTCGAGGGGTTGTCGCTGAAGGAAGACCTGGAGGAGCTGTTGGGTAGCGGTGCAGTTGGAGGTTTACCACTCAAACGTCGCCGCAGGTTGGTGGAAAATTGCTTTGTAGGCTGCGACTCATCTTCGAGGGTTTGAATTTCGGATTCTGGCTCGGCAATCTGTACAGCTAGTATATATGAGCTCTACATCCCTTGTTTGAGGCTACTGGTAACGGCAGGGGAATTCAAGATGCTCAAGTGAAATGGCAGAGGAAAGATGTTGACGACATCATAAACGGATGGGTCCTTGAATGCAGAGCTTTACAGATACGTATAATGAAGCAACACTTGTTGATACTCGCAGCTCCATTGTGGTGGTCGAAGGTTAAACCGTATGCATCGTCCGTTTGGTGACAGGGTTTCATCCATCACATGCTTGAGATGGAAATTGAGTTGCGCCATGCGCAATTCCAAACGGACATAACCAACACTACTCGAGGCGCGACGTTTGATGGGCAAAACTGCAATAACGTACCTTTGAGGGAACCGCTTGGAGGACACGGGCGTTCAATGTCTTCTTCACTCTTGAGAGCGGAACGCAATGGCGGCGGCTGAGGCTGCTGCGGAGCTGGCGAGCCGTTTGTCGTGGGGGACATGGCGGGGGAGGGGTTATTGGTTTGTTGCGGTATGCGCTCAAGCTATCCAAGTTGGTCGCCGTATGAGTGCGCGTAGTTTATGCGAGTCGAAGTGTGCAGTAAAGGAGAGAAGTTTGCCGTGATGAGGTGAAGGAGAGAGGACGAGAAAGAGGATCTGGTAGAGAATCGAGGCGAGGCGTAGCTGCAGATGCAAGGAAAGTGTCGATTGTTCCCCTCTCTCCTAAAAGCAGAAAAGCGGCCCCAAGCCCAAGGGTCACTCACTGGCTTTGGTGCGTCTGTGGCTGGGTCCCGTAGGGCGGGGACAGGCAGAGGAGTGGTTTTATCAGAATCGGGGACCTTGGGGGTGGGTGAAAGGACTTATTCGTATTGGCTGGTTTGTAATTGTTGCAGTTGATTGAAGTTTAAAATGACATGGTTTATCGACAAGCAGACGAGTTGAAAGATAAAGAAAGGCCTGGAACCGTTCCATTGATAGAAGCAAGAGATAAGGAAGCGATGCCTGGTACTGTAGCACTAGGTAACTTACAAACCACATGATCTTGACTGCATTGACAGCTGAACTAGACTGACTCCCTTTGTTGAGCTTGCATAACCTAGACGTCACAGGCATCAGCGCCTAGAAATCAAGGGTTCAGACGACTCACAGCCTCACGTCACTCACTCACAAGGGGCCACCTCGTCATCATTAATTGGCTGGTACTCTGGAGTCAGCTCCCAAAACCCGTCACCGAAGAAAACAAGAAAAATACAAGGGTTCTTTTCGAAAATTGAGCCTTCAGAAGTTCCAAAGGTCCAGACCTTCCAGTACCAGGGTGACGTAGGTAGCTGCGGGTGGTTAGTGGCACTATAACCTTTTAGGTCACCTTCGGTGGCAGTTTTGGGTAGTGTCTCACATGCTCCAGCTTCACCGCCAAGACCGCGAGACTTTCTTTGGTTTACTCTGGACCAAGAGAGGATCTTTTCTTCTCTGAAACGGTACGCTACGCTCCTTCTTGATCCGGGTCTGGAGAATGAATGACCTGTTCGTATTGTTCGGAACTTATCTTGCCGGCCCCGGACCATTGACCCACTCTCGGACATTCAAACCATGGGCCGTTTCAATCGGGGCTATCGTCGGCGTCGGCTTAACGTCCTAATATCCGGTAGAACTAGAACAACATCCACACTTGATATCAAAGATATTGAACTTGATTTTAGAGGCACGAGATCAAAAGGTTTCACTCTGGCTATCTATCTGTAGCATAAGATAATGACCAATCACTCGCTTGGTTTCATAGGACTTGATCAAGACTATCAACAACATTCAAACTCCAATGTAACGATCACATAAACTAGATATTAGTAATAACCTTTGGTCTTTAACGAAAGCAGCTCCTTGGATATGCGTTCTTCGTCTTCCTTTACCTGGCGTAACATCCAGTCTGCTATTCTCTTCCTTTCCTGAACCTTTTCTAAGTGACTCCTTAGCGACCCTTCCCGCTTCTTGTTAATCTGTGTGCCAATCTTCTCAAGCGTATTGGCCCATTCTGTCGCAAGCCAATCCCTGGTCGTAGCAGAGCAATTCTCGTTTCGAAGATTCGACACATAGTTTTGCCAGTCTTCCTCCAATTGGCCCTTGTGATCATACGGCTTCAACTTACTGAACTCACACCATACTTTGGCAACGTATTTTGCCTCGTCCTCTGAAATCGCGAACCATTCTCTGTGCTTCGTCTTACACTTCTGAGAAGGGCAACTTGTGTTTCGTTGCTCTTTGTGCAGAGTTCGGTGGATTAGTGACTCCATTTTCCGCACTGCGCAGGGCATAAAGTAGACGAATTTGTATTCAGCGTCGTGCTGGCATCTTTTCTCCCATTGTTGAATTCTCTTTCGTATAACATACTCTTCAATATGTCCATCTTCCGACGAAGTTGGCTCTTCTGTGGGTCTTTGTATCTCTTCAGATCTAGTTGATCCGATCTTGAGATATCCTGGTGCTGATTTGTCGGCGAAGCAATATACGTAACCAGAGGCCAGTTCACCCTTTGCTAGCGACTCCTCCATGCAATCAGATATACGTTTTAGGGGCAGCGGTACCGGTTTCCTCAAGGAAAACATCATTTTCCCATGATATGAGGAGCAGCGCGTAGGTTCCTCGACTGGACTAACCTCGTCGCACCCATTCTCACTCTCATCGTTACTCTCATCCTCACGCCTAATCTCGCTATCATCACTGAGGTCTTCCTCTCCACTAAACTCACTGTCGTCGATAAAACCATCTTCGTCGAGGTTCATCATTCGTATCATATCCGCAGAGAGGGCGTCGACATCGACGCTCACCCCGTTGCGCGTTGGGCTTTCTTCATTGCGCATGCGACGGGATCTATCGCGAAAAGAACAGCGACGAGATTCCCATCCTGCAGTGCTGTGAACAGAATTGGGTGTCAAGACAGCTGACATAGGCGTGAAAATTTCACTGGGATCTGGCGAAGCAACAGACCCCGGAGATATAACAAACATATCGTCGTTGGGTGATTCCGAAGCGTCGATGTACTTGTTCCGAGATCTCACTGGCGTTCTCAACAGCTCTTGCCCGTCCACGTGGTCTTCTCTGACAAGTTTGGGTCGGCGAAGGCTTGTTTGTGTCGATGCTGTGGAAGAATCGTCGCCATCGGTTCCCACCTCTTCCCCATGACTGTTTCTCGGCTGTAATCGACCAGAAGCCCTTCTATACTTTGCTGTACTGTCACCAAGCCAGGTGCTTACATCATGCTCGGATTTCTGATTATCTTGACTCTGGCTATTCGACTGCCAGCTTCCAAGTCTGGAAGCCACCAAGAACTGAACATACTTTTTCTGGCTTCGGTATATTATCCCTTTGACTGTAACAGTGCTTGTGTGCTTAGACGGGCAGATGAGCACATCAGCCAACTCCTCCACGAGGGAGCTGTAGGATGATTTATCTACTACCAGTGCTTTTATGAGATCATCCATGCGCTTCCGTCTGCTTGAAAGTTTTTGTAAACATTTGGTCTGTCTGTTTGCCTGAGCAAAACAGCATACGGCGCCGATTCGCGGGATTTCGAGGGCCGCATAAAGACTGCGCAAGGCCTCAGCCGAGTCATTGTTCGTATACATCTCTGGTGGAGTTGATAGTGCTAACAACTTGAAAGAATTCAACAATTGATCTCATGTATATGTATTGCTGATGTGGGTAGAGCAGAGATGTAGTAGGACCAAGAGCCTCGGAAGAGTGGTGGGAGCCTGCTGCGATATACCCATCCTGCGAAGGGGGCTGGGCTGTACAGCATGCGATCACGGGGATACCAGGCAGAATGATGTGCATCGCTTGCATCTGCAGGTCAAGATTCTGAGACGCCCCCTAGCTCACCATCCCTGGTCCCGTACGGACACGCCGAATATCGACCATCACCAGCAAGTTGCACATCGAGTGATGAGTCCACGGTTGATCAGGTTGAAGATGGCTTTAAGTATATAAGTAGCTTCAGTACTTTCGAATTCTTCACTTTGGCCTTGAAATAATGTTCCTTGAGTAGTGAAAATGCTCAGTTAATTTCTTCTAAGTGGAGCCTGGACGAGGATGGTGTTGTTGGTCGCGATGTTCCAGGAGAGGAGCTGACTAGCGCCAACAACATCTGCAATGAACGGCCTGACCTATGTCTCGGGGAAGAATGCTTCTGCATAAACATCCCTGCTGCACGAAAAACCACTCAGCTCTTCTCAGCGTTGGTCCTGGGAGTAGAAGAAAAGTATCTTCGACAACCTGGTAAACAGATGTGTCGATCTATAATGAGATATATCACAACTAGTCATGATCAACACTACCTACAGTTCCAGTATGCATAATGGCTCTATGACTTGAATTCACCCGCTTCCAGCTCACTTGGATATTTCACCCTATCGTCCAAACCAACAGCCTGTGCCCCATCCTTCAGTGGTGGCAGCTTAACCTGACCCTTCGTATGTGATAGCGCAGATAACACCCAGTCTCTGGTAGCCTTGATGCCTTCATTGTTGAGCGCCCAGACGACAGCGTCCACCACATCGTCCACAATGACAGCCGGCTTATATCGAGGCTCCTTCTCTGTAGCTGTCTGGCGCCAGACGCCAGTGCGTACCAAGATGGGCACCCACTCAGTTCCGTCCTCGGCTTTGAATTCGCTGGCACCTCGGATGTCACTTTCCGGGTTATCGCCAATCATGTAGACTCGTCGAAGCGGGTGGCACTTTGAGATATCATGCTGGGGGCTTTGACCACGATTACAAGCCATGTCGTGGTAGTATTGCAGTAGTCGATCATGAGCGTATTTGTAAGTATGATTGGACGGCTTTCCAAGGGCGCTGAACTCAAGTTCTTTTCCGTTGGTAGTTGTGGACCACACTCCTTTGAGAGCTTCCATAAATGCACCAGTGCCAAATCGATTTACTGGGTAGTTTGTCTTCCACAGGAGGTCCAAGTTGGAGATCCATAGTCCAGGCTGACCATCTTGCTGCCAACCATCATTGGGCAACGACTCATTGCCATTCTGGTTGGAAACAGTACCGAGATAACCTTGGTGTGAGATCAAGAGGTCGTGAATGAGCTGAATATCAAGAGACCAATCCCTTGGGTCGTTCCAGATAAAGATATGGTCGATCTTGAGGGCATTTGCAGGAACGTTCGTGCTGTAAGGGTCCTTGAGTAGAGGGATACGCTTGCCATCAGGCAGTGGCGCGGGCACCCCATTGATCTCGCCCTCAATGTGCTCAAATGGGAACACGTCCTTGCACTCAGCAAGAATATCCGCTGGGGTGACAACGCGCTTGAAACCGTAGCTGACGTAGTTAGAAGACAAGACATGGCAAACAGATACGGCACAGCACTTACTCGAGAGCAATTTGGCGTGCCTTCTCAGGGTGAGAGCCTGTAATCAAGACAGTGCCGTTGTTCTTGACATCATCACTCCAACCGCTCATTGGCGTGTGAGAGAGAATCATTCTCCCTCCCACGACATCGTCCTGCTTAGGAATTTGCAGTCGTTCCTGTAGGGTATCTTCCTTTTTTCCTTCGGGGACACAGCCACCATTGGTCAAAAAGACGTATCTGATGCCGTTGCTTCTGAGCATTTTAAGAGCCTTCTCAGCTCCAGCCACCGGGTTACGACCCTGGTACAGGACGCCATCGATGCTGATATCTTGTTAGTACTTCTTATTCCATTATTTCTTTTCTGTATTATAAGGTTTGGCTGAGAGTATATGAGGGCTACCGATCACTTACTCGAATGCGAAGGCGAACTCGGAGAACAGTTTCCGTGCCAGGTTGGTAGGCTCCTCGTACTGGTTTGGGTTGACGCCTAATGAGCCCTTTGGCTTTGACAGACTGATATGAGAAGAATGGAATGTCCTTCTTGATCCAGATGAGACTCTCAAGGCCACCGCCGATGACGGCGCGACGAATCGAGGTTGCAACCATCGACGGGCAGCGAATCGGCATTGGCCGACCACACCAAAGCGTTGCATCTTGACCGAAAGTACTGAGGGACAAGGACCAAATATACAAGAGTTATTAACAAGGTATTTCAATCGAAGTGATAGACGTGGCCATCAAAATAAACAAGATATAATACTCAGTTTGGTGTTGTTTGCCTTTGTTTCAAGTCAACTCGTTAGAGTCATGGTTGTTGATAAGAGGACTCGCCGCTAAGTCCCACCCACTTAATACGAACCGAGGATCGCCTCGACCACGGAATAGCTCTCCATACATACTAAATTACAAGGGCAGATCTGATGCAAAGTACGGGAAAGCCAATTACCAATTTCCTACTTTTTCACACAGTCCATGATTTATATACAATTGATTGAGTGGTTATTGCCATTACGGCTTCATTCTATGAGTCAATGATTCTACTGGTACAGTACTTTTATAGAAACCGCGATATCTTCTCATCGTACAATCCATACCACTTTATTTTTACATGATAGCTAAACACGTAGCATCTTATTTCTTGTTCCAATCATTTACATGGTCGAGAATGAGTGCAGCAGCTTGCTGCGGCGAATGTTGCCTGCCCAATGCCTCAACAAAGTCGCCATCGGGATCCATGAGGTAGAAGTAAATGCTGTGGTCCACCAGGTAATCCTGCCCGGGCTTGACGTTCTGCGGTGTGCTGAAGTAAACTCGGTATTTCTTGCAGAGGTCCTTAATTTGATCATAGGTACCAGTTAGGCCGACGAATTTGTCGTGGAACTCGCTGAGATATTCCTTGAGAGCCTTGGGCGTATCGCGAGCAGGATCGCAGGTGATGAAGATGGGGAGAAGTACGCCGGGAGCCTTCTCTTCCACAATGTCCAACATAGTGGCCATCTTGTCGAGCTCTTCGGGGCAGATATCGGGGCATCGGGTGAAGCCAAAGTAAACCTAATGCTCATTAGTCGTCTGTTCTCAGTTGATATCCCCCGACTCGATTTCTTCCATACCAGAGAATGCTTGCCCTTCATCATCTCGTTTGTGAATGGCTTTCCATCCTGATCTATCAGCGCAAAGGCTCCTCCAACCTTTGGTCGGCCCACACCCTTGGCTGCCTCAGCTATTCTCTTGCGCTGCATACGATCCTTCTCGAACTCGAAGTACCACACCAATAGGCCACAAGTGCCGACGAACATGATTCCGGCCTTCCAAGAAAACGGCTGTTGCGCATTTGTCAGCTCTCGCTTGCTCGTTCTTCATCGCATTTCTCTTCAAAGTTTATTGATTCGTACCCCATTACTATATCGGCTCTTGGCCTGTTCGATCGTCTTGTACTTGGTTCGGCGCTGGGTAATGGGCTGTCTCGACTGGAAAGGCGCTCGTGGGAGGGTTGGTCGAAGTTGCTTGGGTTGGAGGGCGCTGCTGGAGAAACAACGCTGGCATTGCCTTGTCGAGAGAGAGGAGAATACACCCCTAAGGGCTTTGGATGTCGCGACCGAGTTCGACATTTTGAATTCCTCTAGGTAAGCAGAAATTGTGACAAGCTCATGTAAAAGCTATCAACTACGTAGACTTGCATCTTTCGACTATCACAAGCTCCAAAAATGCCTGGTCCGGGCTTTTACCGTGGGGTGTGCGGGTCAACCTTAGTCATCATATTTATCAACCACTCTATCAAGTTCCGGGATACGCCTGTAACTTACACCGAAGCTTTTAAAGCTATCCTTGGGTCCATGAGCCTGAATAAACAATTTGTCCATAATAGTACTGTACTGTTACAACAATACACTTCCAGTTTCATTCTGTATATTTCAGAGTCAAGTGACTAGACCATTTGAGCAAAGGAGTATACAACGACGTCTGGACTGACAATCACACGCCGCTCACGCTCCACAATGGAACAATCATTGTCAATAATAGGACAAAGCGAGGAACCTCGCTTAGAACATATTGATAATGCCACAAAGAGCGATACTATAGCCGAGGGCACCCCTCAGTCTCTACAAGACGCTCAAACCCCTTCTTCCAAATCACCTTCACATCCTTCAACTTCCACAGAACCATCCAACATGGCCGCCCACGCAGCCTCAAAAAAGAAGGGCACTGCATCTACTGTCAAGAAGTCGTCCAAACGCCCAAAGAACACTGGAGGACCACGAGCAGCAAAAAAAGCTAGAGCTGCACCAACAGGGGATGCCCCTGAATCGGCGGGATCTGAACTCGAGGAATCCGACAACGGACCGTATTGCCTATGCCGTGGTGCGGATGACCATCGATGGATGATTTTTTGCGAAAACTGCGAGGACTGGTTCCACGGAGAGTGCATCAACTTGAGCAAAGAGGTTGGTGAGAATCTAATTGAAAAGTTCCTCTGCCCCAACTGCACGAACGGCAACTTTACAACAATATACAAAAAGATATGCGCATTAGGGGGCTGCCGGAGGCCGGCTCGCATAACTCAAGATGAGGAAAGTGTGTTTTGCTCCAACGAACATATGCAAACCTGGTGGGAACGAATGGTGGCCAGACTACCCAAGGCAAAGGGCAAAGGAAGTATCAACGACCAGCTTAGCCAGGAAGAGTTCATGGCACTTTTAGGCAGTGACCTATCCGGGACCGATGAGAAGGGACTCTGGCGGTTGGTCAAGACACCGTTTTCGGGCGACGAGGCGACAAATGGAAATGACAAAGGTAAGCTACCGTTCGTGGTCAGGCTTGGCATAGGTCATTGATGAAATTTATAGAAAACAAAAACGACGATTCTTTCCATCTTTCAGGAGAGGAGAAAGAGTTCCTCGAGAACGCCGCAGCAGCGCGATTCCAGTTGGCTGAGGAGACAGTTCTCTGCCACAAGATGCTGACCCTCCTGGAACTCGCACACGAGCGTCGTCAAGCAGCCATCAACGCTGGTCGTTTCAAGGAAGATATTTGCGGCTACGATCAGCGTCTCGATACTATCAGTGCCCGGGACTCATTCGGAGCATTTGCAAAGTCACCGGAGGGCGAGGCCATCTTCAAAGCGTCAAAGCTCGACGACCCCTTGGGTGAAGTCGACGAGGTTCGCGGTATGTGCGAGCGGAAGCGCTGCAAGATTCATAGCGGATGGTACAAGATGCTCTCACTAGGTCTCAAGCACCAGATTCGTGAGATGGCGACGCAGGCGGATGAGGTTGGAGAGGAGGAGAAGGTGATGCGCCAGGCTGCAAAGGAGCGATGGAGAAGAAAGCAGTCAGAAAAGAACTGGGTTGAGGTGCTTGACGGGTAAATCGGAGGCTACAGCGCTGCTTGTGTATAGGATGCCTATCCGGAGTCTATGTCTTTGCGGTCACATCGAGCCCGTTACTATGGTCGATCGTCCTTATGATAAACAGCTTAGGCGCTATTCTATGACGACAAGCAACTGCTATTATCCAGAGTTGGCCCCCTACCAGGCTCTAATAACAACAAATAATTATCATAATACCCTCTTTCAAGCTATTCTATCTTTGAGGTTGAGAGAATTGAAAGGAATTCTCAAAGAAGATGCATATCCCACGAACATAACATAGAAAATCCTAGCGAAATTAAGCTAACTTGAAAGTTTAGCCAGTATACATTCCCACTGATTCTTCTCTAACGACTTGATAGCCCTGTATCTGGATATCCATGGTAGCCAGCTCTTACTCGTCTCCTCCACCGAGTCAGATAGAGCTTTCAGAACAATAGAGCAGGCTCGGTAAAGGAAGCGATCAAATCTTGGCAACTGTAGATGTTGAAGCGCGAGTCTATTTAGCATCTAATGAAGAGGTGTATCAATTTTGTTGTTGGTTGAATTTCGATATTGGAATTGATGGTATTTCTTTATGTCTAGACGACTTGCAAATAAGCGTCTACTGTCTGCTGGACTACTACCCGTGGCCCTCATCTGCCATCGCATTTCGTGAATGCCCTCTGAACTATGCTGAAAATATCATTTTTGATTGAAGGGTTAATTTATTGGACATATAAGACAGTTGTCGAGACATAAGTATACGATTAATTGAATCAAAGTCCATCATGAGTACTACCTAAAGAGCTGGGCTCCAGGGACCAAGCGCCACCACCCCGCAGTCAGGAAAAAAAATCCTCGTCCCAATAACCAAAAGTTGAAAAAACATTTGCCTGCTTATCAAGCAAGCTTCAACTGACAAACCCGAAGAGCGCTACAGACTTTAGCAAAGAATATTACCGTACCCTTCTTTCATTCTATATTTCTTCATACCTTTCAACCTTTTCCCTCTGCTTCATCGAACTCATCATATTGAAGCTCATCATAAAACTACCCCGCCATCATGTCGTCTTCTAACCCCCGCGATCAAAAAGAGCCTGTCGACGAAGAGCTCGAGGAGGACATGCTCGCCGCCGACGATGCTGCCGAGGAGATCCCCGAGGATGAGGATATGGCTATGGACTCTGACAACGAGGAGATTCTGCTTCAAAACGACTCGATCGGTTACTTTGACGAACCCAAGGACTCTCTCTTTACCATCGCCCAGCATCCCAAGTACCCCTCCATCATCGCCGTAGGTGGTTCGGCTGGCCAAGAGGACGATGCTCCTGGCGCAGGATGGGTTTTCAATACCGCCTCTGTTCAGTCGCGACCTCCGCTGCCCGCTAGTTTCTCGAGCGATCCCGCCGCCGACGCCCTCAAGAGCACTCAGGTCTCTCCCCTCTCCAGCCTCGACGGCCACACAGATTCAATCAACACACTTACCTGGACTCTCCCTCGAGGCGACGTCCTTGTCAGCGGTGGCCTTGACGGAAGGCTGCGCGCTTGGAAGGCGACTTTCTTAAATGACGGTCAGCCCATCATGGACTTCCTTGGAGAAGCGCAGGAGGTGCCCGAGGTAAACTGGCTTGTGCCCTGCCCTTCTTCCACAAATCCCAACACTGTCGCCCTCGGCGCTTCTGATGGTTCCGTTTGGGTCTACACGATTGACCCCACAGATGAGGCCAACTCCCTCCAGATCGTTCAGTCCTACTTCCTCCACACCGGTAGCTGCACCGCCGGTGCTTGGACGCCTGATGGCCTTCTGTTGACCACCATTTCCGAGGATGGTAGTCTCTATGTCTGGGATGTATGGGGTGAAGCCACAGCCAGAAACCTCATTGGCGACAACGGCATGACTGCCGTGGCGTTGACTTCTGATGATCAGCGTTTTGAGGTTGAAGGTGGTCTTTACTCTCTTGCCATCGATCCCAAGGGCGCATTCGTCGCTGTCGGTGGCGCCACTGGTGCTATTAAGATTGTATCTCTTCCGCGACTCGCCTCCACCGGAGCCCAGCCCCAAGCTCGTTCTCAAGCTAGAGGTAAGAATACCAGTCAGTCAAGTTCGACCCCTGGTGGCCAGATCCTCGCCGCTCTACATACCCAATCCGAGAGCATCGAGTCGCTCGCTATCGTTACCACTCCCAACACACCCCCTTCCACCCTTCTCGCGGCTGGTTCCGTCGACGGTTCCATTGTTGTGTACGACGCAACACGCCGATTTGCTGTTCGAAGACACATCTCTGATGCCCACGAGGAGCACGCCATTGTCAAGCTCGAGTTTATTCCTAACTCGTGGCAACTCACCAGCTGCGGTATGGATGGTGTCGTGCGCCGCTGGGATCTTCGAGGTGCTGGAGCGACAAACCCTAATGCTACTGCCACAGCTGCCGAGGCTGGTCTCCAGAAGGAGTGGAAAGGTCACCGTGGCGATGGTGAGGGTGGTGGCGTCCTGGGTTTCGTTCAGGGCCAGACGGGTGAGAGAATCGTCACAGCTGGTGATGATGGCGTGGCCCTGATCTTTGAGGCATAGGCTTTGGGAACATAAAATAACTTGGGAATGATATATGGATGGGGAAAAGCGTGTGTGGAAGTCATGTTTCATTTAGCAAGGGAAGGCAGTAGAGTCTTTCCTACAAAGTTTGCGATTTGATGATTACGAATGCATAGATTCATGGGGGTGATACCCTGGATATTGGTTACCACAATCTTTTTACAAAATATCCGAATGTTTCATTAATCAGTGAGGTCGAGTGGGAAGAGAATGTCATGTTGAAGCGGTACATAATATCTCCAATCACGCCTGGAAGAAAGAATCCTACTTGACAAATCATGATTTTGAAGTGCAGGGGAGACTTTTGGTAAACATTGGTATCATGCATCCTGGGCTATTTCATTAACAGAGCGTAGCAAATTAATTAACCGTTTCCTAATATTGCAGTTCTTAGACGATGACATATGTAGAGCTAAGAGCGTATCAGTCTATCGATAAGAGCTGCGGCCCATTGATTCGATCAGCTGATTGGTCAGCGCTTGTTAGAATTGAACCACGCTTGTTCAAAATTCTTTGGCCCGCCCATGACAGCAACCCGAGATAGCATCATACCTCAGTTCACCAAGCCTTCCACGACCCTTGTCTCCCATTAACCCCATCTTCTCTACCTTGTCACACATACAAAATGTTCGGAGGATGTAAGCCACATATCGATCGCAATATTGAGTAACGAACTGACATATCACAGTCGCCCCCCCTCAGCAGTCCCAGGAGGAGATCCGCGCCCTCGAGGCCGATGCTGCTTTTACCGTTCAAGGCGCTATCACAACTATTGTCCTCCTCTATCTTTGTACGCCGAAGTATTTCTTCAACGTTACACAGGGCTGTGCTAATTTATGTCCCAGCTCCCTTCGCTATCGACCTTGTCGGCAAGGTCTTCTAGATACCGATGACCCCGGCTACGATTGCGAAGCTACGGCTGTTGTCTTAATGGCATTATAAGCCTTGCTCAATCAGTAGCAGATGGCGCTGACTGCGCCATGTACGATAGAGCCGACTTGGAGACCATGATCGGAAAGTTCATGATTGATCTGTACCAACATATATTCTAAGCCGCGGTCAAAGCCGCGCAACAATGTCACTCCGCAATAGCACACAAGTTTGTGTGTATTGCTCTATTCTAGAGTCTAAAGCCAAGGTCTCACTTGCTATGTCGATATTATTTAGACTTTATAAAGATTCAACATTTCGTATCCTGTGACGCCTGAGTTGAATAACCGGTCCTGACTCCAACTCTATGCCGCCAATGTACATCCTACCAAAGACGTTTGCTCCGTCTGTCCTTACCGTCTTTATTGCTACACAATCTGCCCTGATTAAGTTCCATCTATTTTGAGTGTGGGTTCCTGGTCTTCTCCCATTCGGCGTAATCCATCGATAGGGATTCGAGCTCTTTCTTGATATGCTGAATCTGCTTCTCGTAGTCCTCAAGTACCTAAAGAAATGGTTAGTTGAGCTTGACTCCCCAATATGAGATGTGAATTCACTTACTCGCTTCGCCTTGGCTTCTCGCTCTGGATCAATACTCTCCCCCTCTGCGCCGCTTGGCTTATCCAACTCCTTGCTGAGTTGATCAGCATACCCTCGCAGAACAATAAGCCTGCTCCAAAGCTCCTCCTCTCTAGCTCCTACAGCAGGGTCTTGAACATCTCGTTCCAGGGTCTGTAGTCGGCTACTCAAATCATCTTCATCACCACTCAGGGCATAACCACGGTTGCGCAGCACCTGTATCCGCGCAGCGAGCGCCAGGCATCGTTCACTGATCGTTGTCTGTCTTCTGCGAGCTGCAACGGCTCGGACCTCGGTCTCGAGCTCGTGGCGTTGAAGGATAGCGTCCAGGCTACCGTTGATCTGGTGCAAGCGGGTGTTGAAGTCGGCAACAGCGCGCTTTTGTGTTTTGAGGCGGTCGGCAACGCCAGCGTAGCCAGAGCAAAGAACGGGCATAAAACCCGGCGCTGGCTTGTTTTGCAGAGCTTCTTCCCATTCCCGGGGGTCTTCATGAGGTTGAGGCTTGTAATAGGGGACGTGGCTCTCGTCGACTTTGTTGTAGAAATAGTGCTTGAAGACGCAGTTGGGGTTCGCGGGATCCCATTTCTCGGTCACGAGCTTCATCTGCTCGAGAATCGGCTTCTGGTCTATGTGGGTGTTAGTCTTGTGATTCCACAGAGCAACTTTCCATGTATTACGTACGCGGCGTCTCCATTCCAGGCTGCCATAGCGAGTTTGAAAGCTGGGCTTGGGACTGAGATAAGGCTGGCATTTGTTGCGGCTGTGGTTGCTGCATTGATGCACCAAGTGTATTGCTTTGCTGCTGTTGAGACTGGCCGAAACTAAACCCTGTGTTCTGAGCTGGCGCAGCGGTTTGGGCAGCCTGAGACTGCCCGAACAACGAAGGCTTTGACTGTCCGAAGAGCGACATTGTTGATGATGATATTGCGACGTTCAACTCGGGGGCTTTCAGACGGCGTGCTAAGCTTGAGCTTTAGCTTATGAGAGGCGTTGCCGGGATAAAACCCGGTGCGACGCAATAAGAACAACTCAGTACGATGTTGAAGTATGCTGCGCGATAATGCGATAGTCGTGGTCAAGTTTTGTGGTATCGTAAGGCTGAAGAGTCCGATTGTTTGGTAGCTTGCTCTGTTTGTTTGGACGGCTCAAAATTATTGGAGCTGGCGACGCGAAAACAGAGCTACACTCATATTGGGACCCATCACAGCCTTGTCCCCCAGCCTCGCCACATCGACCAGCCAATCATAGTGGGCCAATTCATACCTTACGCTACCAAATCCTAGCCGAACGACCTCACATAACCACTCCCGGAATCTAGTATCATCGCAACGTTCGACGACCAGCTTCGCAGAACATCGGCATCATGTCTACTCGAAGGCCCCAGTACGTTCATTCAAAAGCTGTTTCTCCTGCTGTTGCCCTGGAATCATTGGCGGGTGCAATTGAGCGCTACAAGAGCTAATAATTGACTAACCGAACCATCCATTAGATTCTCTCAGCAGGTGCTCATTGACACCGCTCCGTTGCCCGAGGATATTCCTGCTGTTAAGGAGGTCGGTGCCAGCTCTGCGCCTCTTCTTTCGGCCTCTTTTTTCATCGGTGCTCGATGCCGCGACTACAACGATGACTACATGCAATGCAAGAACGATAACCCCGGCCGAGGCGAGCTTGAGTGCTTGAAGGAGGGTCGACGAGTTACCCGATGTGCCTCCAGCGTGTATGTCACCTGAAAGCCAGAGAAATTCATAGCCTGGCAATATACTTTGGGCTCAACAAGCTCTATTACCGAGAACAGCTGCTGACACAGTTCAACAGCATCAAGGACATCAACACCCACTGCTTGGCTGAGTTCCGCAAGCACTGGGAGTGCCTCGACGACCGAAACCATCAGTTGTGGCAATGCCGTCCTGCTGAGTGGAAACTCAACAAGTGTGTCTTTGACAACTTGGTACGATCATCATTTCCTTTGGCCTTGAGTGGGACTTCTAACACGATGTATAGAAACTTGAGAAGAAGGTCCCTGATCAGCCTACCAACTACACTCCCGTTCACCTCCGACCAAAGCAGATCTTTGCCGATGTGCGCATTGGTCCTGGTGACGGCAAGCCCTTTGTTCCGGGGCAGGAGGATGCACAGCAATAAAGTGCTGGAATCTGTTAAGGTCGAAGTTCGATCATGTATATTTGTCGATGAATTAAAGAGGAGTGGACTACCAACAATCAAATCAAAATGTTCTTCTTGCATATGGTATCATAGCACAACATTGGCTCTGAACTAACGTCGACGGTCATCGTTCACTATCAGTTACATAACTTAATGACCTAGGCAAATCCCTCGGCTTACAGGGAACTTTTTGCAATAGTCAACGTTACTTGCCTGGGCAGAATCTGGGTTCGGACATGCAATACATTCTAGCGATATGCCATGCCAGTTCTATGCCCTGATAGTTGACCTGACAGTACACTGTTACCTTTCACAACAGTACGGGCCTCAAACACAACTGTATGTGCAGTAAACTGCAGCGAGCCTTGGTCGCCCCATACACGGCACTTCGAGACATCCAAGAGTTGACCCTGATGGCACCACATCTCGGCTAGGCTGTGAATCTGTCGTTCTAGGTATTCTATCCACATAAGGTGGTGTAAGCCACTTGACAAGTTCAAGGTTTCAATGGTCAGAAGAGTACGGCCATGATTATTTAGACTAGCTGAACGCATTAAGGGAACTGCCGATGGTGCCTCGTACTTCTGGTCCACCCATATGGGCTTCGTCTGAAAGTGATGGGTTTGCAAGGCCACTGAATTGTTTTTGATGTGGCCAGCATCCTCTCGAAGTCGCGTGTGTGATAGTAGGCGCACCCCCCAGCCCAGAACATGCCGTTCTTCATGATTAGTGGCTTTCGAGGTCACACAGCTTTACCAGCAATGACCAAGTGTCCAGATGCACATGGCCGTATTGTTCATGCATCGCAGGACTTTTTGGCCGGGGTCTCGTTTCGGCATCATTGCGGTTGTCAAGGTACGCGAGCTCCCCCCATGCAACCAGCCGTCTCGTTTCGAAGCAAAAGTCGGCCAGAAAACAGAACGATTGGTTGGGCATAGGTAGGTAGTCAGAGATGGAGCTGGAACGAGGTACATATGTTATGTGTACCCACGAAGATGTGACGGGAACCTGCCTGTTAGGCTAAAGAATAGCTCGTCCATAAAGCGACTATCATTTAACGCAGGAGCCTCAGATATTACAACCATACAAAGTGAAGGGAATGCCTATACAGACACCGGACGGCAGAAATGGTCTCAGCGTAGTTGGATACTTCCTCGGTTGTTGGGCGCTTGTGCGCTTCGTGAAACAAGAGACGGGCCTTCCAAGCGCCCTGGTTTGATGTTTGAAATGGGTCACATTGTTGGTTGGCTGACATGACTTACACCCGTTCTGCCCTCTGTAACCGTTTGCGAGGCCGGCAAAAATAATATCGTTGGGCGAGTTGGTGGTTTTTCGGTGATGTTTTAGGAGGGTGTACGATGTTGAAGGGGTTTACTTCGAGAATTGGGTCAATGAAGTGTTGCACAACATCATGTGCGAAGGTCGTTTGAACTCACCAATCTTTGGTTTGCAGCGGTATGGCATAATATCCCTTCTGTCAATAATTTTGAAAATGATCATGTTGCTCTATGTGTTGCCATGGCGGTGATGCCCTCGAGCACAAGTCATATATCAATGGCAAGTTAAATATATGTTGAATCTACTTTACTGGATTCTGGCAAGCTTAAACACCACATATTCCACCTATTAGATACTCTGTACTTCGTACATCAATGAGGTGTGGTAGGGTAGTCTCTATACAAGGTGTTGTCGATAGACGATGTTATACTCTTTACCTATTGCAGCGAGTGTAGATCTGGGCCGTGATAAAGTCAATCAGTGATCATATCAGAGAGTGGGCACAATGTCAACCCAAGATCCACGTCAAGCAAGACTCGGGGTGAAGCTGAAGATGACAAACCATGCCACCACGATGCTATTATAATGGATCTGCGGATGGACCATTGCGATGCCCTAGCGGGGCAGCGTGATCCAGTCTGTGGGAAACAGTTGGGCCTGCAACGAAGCTCGACTTGCGATGCATTGCGAAGGAGGCGGCATGAAACAATGAATATATTGTTGTTGTTGTTTTTACTGAAGCGGTAATATATCTCGTGGCAAGGGGAGCGGAGTCTTGTGGAGAATACGTGCATAGACCTGGGATATCTCGCTATTTCGTGTTACAAAGGTAGGTCTAGAATCATCTGTGCTCAAGTGGATGAATATCGATCAGCAAGGAGAAAAGTTTAGAAGTGCCCAGCTCAATTGCTTGATGAGATCAAAGTTTGTTTAACCACGTCTTGATTAGTGCGCAGATCATCAGACCATGGAGGCTCTGCAAGATCAAGAATGACGATGCCGTGAATGTTCGGGCTCTTGATCGCTAAACACGGACCTATCTGTGCCAGGATCGGCACTGCCGAGTCACCGTCCTCCTCCACGGGCTCGAAACTCGATAGACGAATTCGGTGCTGGCGGTGACAAGGCTCGACTTTTGGATCAACAGACAGAATTGGAACGTCCACGTAATGCTGGGGTTTAACAGATATGGATCAGGACTAGAAGCTTGAATAAAGTTGTTCGGGTATTGCTGAGGAATGCAATCTAGTGCCATGCGGCGGGCGCTATCTGAGGGAGATGTTTTTCTTGTTTCTTATTTCTTAGTTGGATCATCGAAAAGCCACGGATTGCGCGTCGTGTCAGCCAAGTTCGGAAGTCGGAATTGAATTGGTAGCATCACCTCGATGATATCGAAACAATTGTGTTGATGGCTAAGCTCAAATAGTCTGGTGGAAGGGAGAAGAGAATGATTGAGGGGTGCGAAATACATGATCTATCGCTAATCGATAATCGATAGTCACATCCGATTAAAGGGTTGATTTCTAGGTAGTTATAGACAAAGAGCAAGGGCAGCGACGATCTTATGTTGATCACTTTATCATTGGTATTGTAGACAATTATTGACCCGTAGAAAGGGTATCAGACAAAGGGAATATGCTACATACCTAGAGTTGGACTCGCAGGGTTGATGTTTACCCTGGAGCTGCTTACAATACGGGCATGAAGCAGAGGCAATCAGTCTGTGACACGCCAATATCCGATAGTGGGACTCAACAAAATGCACCATACATATACGGACACAAATGATAGAATTCAGACGAGCAATCGGTGGCCCCAAATCTAGGGGTTGCTCATTAAAGCTAGGGATGAATATCGCAAGAAATGATGGCTCATGAAGTCAGGAAATGGATAGAACTGCATCTCCTGTGATAGCTTGGCAGGTGCCAGATGAGTATCAGATGCTAAACAACTAGGACAGTATCTTGACGTTTGGTACGGAGGTAACGGCACTGCAAAAGCAGAGAGTCAAGAGAGCCTTGGCTAGGCTTGGCCGGGAGATGAAGAACGGAGTTGGCAGTCCCTCCACCTCAAATTAGCTCAGTTTCAGACATGCTGGAAGAGCATGGGGATCGCAGGGCAGACCCACAGCAGCCCGCTACACCATCCATGAGGGCCTGAGTAGCTTGTTTGATGGGGATGAGGCGGTAAATGAGGCTCTGATTGGGTCTCAAGTACGAGAGACGGATCGTCCGAGCAAGCGCCACATCTTCCATCTGCAAGGGCCCGAGGAAAGGGGTGTACAGTAGCATTCTGGGTACGTACTTCTGACTCCAATGCCTCGGTAGACCTACTAACAAATTAATGCATGTAGAGACGAAGGCCAACATAGGAATGCGTTTCATCTTTGTTAATGCTGGCATACTTGGATATTGAAGCACATCTAATCCATTGACCACACCCAAACCCGTGCATATTTCAGCATGGTACGAGGCCTCGCGTTAGTACGATCTTACCCAGATGTACAGATCGTGTAGCAGTCGTGGCCCGTTCCGCCAGGCTTGTAGTATAACGCTGCATCCGGAAGTCAATGGCCTCGAGAAAGCTTCCGTATAAGCGCAACATCCACCTATCCACCAGCTCTTAGACGTCTATGGTAAGTGCACATACGTGACGGACTGGAGAACACGCATCAAGCAAGATACACGATTCGATATAATATGACCGATATTATGGCTGGAGGTTTGTAGACTTGGCTTTTGGCGCCCGGAGTGGCTTTTGTGTCTACGCAAGCAAGCTAAGCTCAGCCAAGCTTTGTAAAGCCTCTTTCTCCAGGATGATCACCTCTGGAGTGTGGAGATAATTTGAAGAGGAAATGATGGGCGAACGTCGACTGTAGCTGTGCAGGCAATTACTGATCAGGAGCAAGTCTGGGCCGTTGAGCGCGACAAGGTTTAAGGATAGGATCAGAGCAAATCGTTCTGGATCCATCATTGGACCATGATCGGACCAGGGGGCGGGATAGGCCGGATATGAGCTGAAGTTGCGGATACTACGTCAAGGAGGATTAGCAACACCAACAGTTCGTATTGACATTGGTATACAGTACTCCGTACAGAGTGTCAAACGAACGAACAACAGCTGGATGGAATTGCCCGGTAATTGCTGGCAGGGCGACCAGGGTCCGTGTTGAGCCCATTGATTGCTCTCATCCCGCTTTGGTTTGACCATCAACTGGGATTCTCAGCCTAAGGTCGCGTGTTTGATTAGCGGTCTACCGTGTGAGCTGTCAATGCTGTTGCAGCAATACAACGCAATATTATGCCACCAAGCTCAGGCCGACCCCATTATGCGTAGGTGTAATGGAATCGTCCTGTCTTTGAAACCGATGCGCATGTACAGACAGTACGTATCTCTACCAACTCTCTGGGTTTGCCACCGCGGTGTATTGGTGATTCTGTCGATCAGCGGCAGTTGTTGGCCTGATGCATCTTGTAATGGTCGATGATGCAGGACGAGCGTCTCTTTCATCAGAGGCGTCAATTTCAATGTCAATCAATGATCCGAGGTGAAAGGGGAGTGCAATTCAAGCCACGAGTTTCATTCCTTACCTAGTCATGGTCCAGGGCCCGGGCAAATGCCATATGCCGAATATTACTGCCCAGGTATTCAGTAGTTACTGTTCAAGGTATACAGATGGTTGCAAGATTGACCTGTCGTTTTGACATTGGTGTAGGCGCGCGACATCTCATCATAATCTCGTTGGGGGGGTATTCAATGCTAAGAATTGACACTTGTGTTGTCCGTCTGGATTTCAATATCCAATGGACATCATGGGCTAAATGTCAAAGCCACGCTGCTGTGAGCCTCGAGATCAAGGCACGCACGCATGATTCGTTCCTGGTGCCTTGCAGCATCCGCCATGTTTCTAGCGCCCACGCTAACTTGGCCCTGTCGTGACGCACTAGCGCCGGTATTCCAGGGGTCATTCTAACAACAACAGGACACCGAGAAATAACACAGCCAATGCTTGCCAGTGCTTGCCAGTTGAGATGTTCCTTGGCAGTGCAGTGCTTCGCAGCGCAGTGTAGCCCAAACTCCAGAAGCCTCATCTCCTCTTTGAACTCTCTTCCGCCTTCCCTTGAAATAATATTTCCACTCTGCTTCCTTCCATGGGCACTCGTACCTCAACAATTCACTACCCGCACTCGCTTCACTCAGACACTCACTGTCGTGTAATAACAATCCTTCGCCGCCGTTTCCCTTTGCACTATCAGTAAGTTCCATATATCTCAAACTACCCCCCTGCTTTTCGCTCCCCTGCAAGACCCCCAGCTCACACTCGATTGCAGGCTCGCCAGATCCCCAGATACCCCCTGCAACGAATCCAATCCATACCGCACCATCCAACCAACCGCCCCTGGGCTAACAGTAGCCGGCCTTCTGCGACCCGCTGAACAGTTCCTTTTAACGTCGTTGTCCGCTCCGAAGCCATCTCGACTTCTTCTTCTTTTCCTCACCCCCTCCAAGAGTCTACGTCGAACGATAGCAGGGCCTGCCACTCCTTTTTTTGCGTGTCTAGAACATTGCAGTCCACTCCTTCAAAACCCCAAAACTCTAAAGCAAAGCCTCCGGTTGAACCGTTGAAATACTCACGACATCCCTCACCTTGATCTCCCGTATTGAAAACCAGACCAAGTCGTCGTTCCTTCGGTTCATCTTTCTGTCACTCCTTATATCTTCGAACTTCGAATCGTTGTTCAACCACACACAAACTCTCGAGACTCCTTGACGGAATCTCAATCCATCAGTGCTCATCAGACTGGTTCTGAATCATATCCATCATCACCCCAATCCTCGGACACTATCCCAAAGGTAAGCATGATCTGAATCACCATTGTCTGAATCTTGCATATCTTTACCCGTACCCGAGTTTGTTCCCCACCTACGCTCTTTGTCTCGCCCTGTTCCCCACTCGGCCCAGACCGAGAAGGAGTCTTGCTCGACGTCCCTCCCTTTCAATAAGAGCCACTCGGTGCAGCCCTTGAAACCCGCGTCGCTGAACAAGCACTGCTTGGTCTTTGCTGCCATCAGTAGCGACAAAAGAAGTGAAATTTATAAACAGCAAGGGCGGCTCCAACGAGTCTATCTCAATATTCTCATCATTTTACACCCTTCACTTGTCTCAACATCAAATGTTTCACACACTCTTATCCACACGCTCTCCACAAGAAACACGATCCTACTCTTGCTGCCAGCCAACATCATCGCTTTCGTCAAAAACATGAAAACAGCTATTGCCAAGCGGCATTTGTCTTACATTCACTCAGCCGAAAACAGCCACACCTAATATCTTACAAGCTTATATAACTGACACTATTTCCAGTTCACCCCATTCCGTCTTGTGCCTGTTCACCGATCACCATGAAGGCGTCTATGTTCCTCGCCGGCGCTAGCGCCATCTTGGCCTCGGCCAGCCCTATTGGAAATGCTCTTCAGGAGCGTGCTATGAAGACCGAATGGGTCTACGAGATGGTCACTGTTGTTGTTACCGACCATCAGCAGGCTACCCAGGTTGCTGAGCCCAAGAAGGCCGAAGCTACTGCCGTTGTCTTCAAGGAGGTTACGGTTCAGGAGAAGGCCGTCGAGAAAGAGCCCACTCCCGCTCCTGTAGTCACCAAGGTGACCAACCATGTCACTGTTGTCACTGTCACGGCTGAAGCCAAACAAGAGGAGAAGGTTTACAAGCAGCCCGAGGTTTACAAGCAGCCTGAGCCTGTCGTCGAGAAGCCCAAGACCGTCGTCGTCGAGAAGGTTGTCGAGAAGCCTAAGCCTGCTGTTGAGAAGCCCAAGCCTGTCGTTGTTGAGCAGGCCACGTCTAAGCCCGTTGAGGAGCCCAAGACCACCATCAAGAAGGTCGTCAAGCCTGCCGCCACCAAGGCTGCTGAGCCTGAGGTCAAGGCTGAGCCTAGCACTCCTAACCTGTCCCTCGATGGTTCCTACAACGACATCATGCTTAACTATCACAACATCCACCGTGCCAACCACTCTGCTCCTGCTCTCGAGTGGGATGACGAGCTCGCTGGCTACGCTCTGAACACTGCCAACGGTTGTGTTTTCGAGCACGACATGTAAGTTGAACTATGCGCATCTGATGTTCTGACAACTGACACTGTACAGGGACCAAGGCAATGGTGGTTACGGCCAGAACCTTGCTTCTTGGGGTGCTACCTCTGACATTGACGACCTCAAGAACAAGGCTGCTGCTGGTGGTATTACCAACCAGTGGTACGACAGCGAGATGGCCAACTGGGCTTACTACGGCCAAGATAACCCTCCTTCAGACATGAACATTGATCTCTACGGTCATTTCACCCAGGTCGTCTGGAAGGACTCCACCAAGGTCGGCTGTGCCACTGTCAAGTGCGCTGCTGGAACCGTCCTCAGCTTCCCCTCTTGGTACACCGTCTGCAACTACAACCCTCAGGGTAAGCACTGTTCGAAATCTTGTAATGTGAACACAATCTAACATTTTCCTTTAGGTAACTTCGGTGGCCGCTACGGCGACAACGTGCTCAAGCCCGAAGGTGCCAAGCGCGTCACTGTCTAAGAAGACATGCAGCCTTTCTGATGAATGGACAAGGCACGCTTCTACATCCGCGGTTATGAGAAGCCCCGGCATCTCTTGGTTGGCAAGCACTCGTATCTAGTGGGGGTGATAGAAGACGTAGCCTTCAACAACGTCTACAGCAACTGTTTCTTTTCTCTCTTCATTTCGATTCTCAATGTACGTCACGTAACATCGTACCTTACGATCTTCTTTGCTCAACATGGGGCCAGCTGGCCAGCTTTCTTCATTTGGTCTTGACTTTACATGCCTGGCGTATACAAAAATGATATCAGATAGGTTAAGGATGGCGCGTAAGGAATGAGGGGTTATGAAGACTGCTTATGCTCCGTGGATTCTTTTTTACCAACGTCGCATTTTCTTTTCATTGCCTGGGTACGGGTCACGAAGAATTTGACTCCTACTCATGGCCGACTTGGGGTTTTAACAAGGGGTGTTGAACTGTCGAAAGCCTACGAAGGAGGTTCATGTCGATAGACGAAAATGGCACATCAAATTCGCCAAAGGCCTCTGATTCATCCATGTCTTGCGTGACAGTGCCAGTGACAAGCTTGTTATATGTACGAGCTGTGTGAGCTTAGCCTTTTACGTGTCCCATGTCTGGTCATAGACTATTTTGTCACCATTAGTCACTATGCGTAAGCAGTAGTAGCACCATTTAAGTAAAAAACTAGGGAAGACAAGCTAGCAAGACGATACCGTTGCGCTGACTGGACTCACGCAGAACCACGAGTATACCCCCGATTCGCAGGTTGGAACAATGTGACCGTTGCAAGAGTCCCTTAGAGACAACACAGAGCTTTCGTCACGGCATATCGCAATGTAAAGCTCTAAATAACGGGCAAGTACATGAATCAGAGCAGTGAAGAAGGACCGAGAGCAGAGACGGGTTCATAGATCACAGATAACAGACCAAAAGAAAGTGAGAAGAAATAGTCCTTTCAAAGGGAACAGCTAGTTGAAATCAAATATGATCATGGGTATTTACCGTCTTTTGTTATCCTTACTTAGTGCTCAATCTTGAGTGAAAAGTCTATGTGTGGTACGCCCTGGTGAATAGAACTTGTCGAGAGAATATCCACGTCTATAACGTGTTAGTGACGATGAACCAACCGTGCTTCAATCAGAAACTTACCATTGCATAGATACGCCTCAAAGTTGTCCTCTTGGAGACCACCCGAAACCTCGAGCAGGAAATGCCTCTTCCCTTGCCATCGCTCCTTGAGGCTTCGCGAAGCGGTCTTCACACCATCACCAGTGAAGTTGTCCAGCATGACAACATCCGCACCGGCCTCAATAGCCTCGTCCGCCTCAGCCTCGCTCTGTACCTCAACCTCGACCTTCATGGCAAATCCGCCAACTGACTTGGCAGCCTTGACAGCGTCAGTAATGCTGCCTCGGCTCCATACATGGTTGTCCTTGAGCATGATCATGGCGCTAAGATCCATTCTGTGAGCGTCCGCACCACCAACCAACATGCCGTACTTTTCAACAAGGCGGAAGCCAGGCGTGGTCTTTCGTGTTCCTGCAATTACACCTGTGTATCCGGCATTGCGCGCGATTGACACAAGCCGTTGACTCTTGGTAGCAACACCAGAGCATCGTGCGAGAGTGTTCAGCGCAACCCGCTCGCCGAGGAGGATTCCACGCACAGGACCCTTGACTGTTGCGACTCGATGCTTGCCATTGCCCAGATCAACAGCATCTCCCTCGTCGGCATGCCACTCGACCGTACAGCCGCATTGCGCAAAGACCTCATCGAAGAAGGGTCGGCCGGCAATGACACCACTGGACTTGCCCCAGAGAGTAGCGATGCGGGGGCCATCACCGACAACAAAGCCAGCGTAATCGAATGAGGGAGTGTCCTCGGCAAGCCAAGCAGTTACCGAAGTTTTCCACGAGGGGGGGAGGAGGTTTGCGAGGTTTCCCTTTGGTTGGGCCATTTTATGGATTCAGTTATTTCGACTGGGCACTAAGGAGAGTGAAGAGAGAAGGGAGGCTCGGCTGCTAAAGAGAGTGATAACAGGAATGGCGACGACGATAGTTTTAATTTTTTTGATCCTAGTCCCGGGGTTGAGCTTTGGAGTCGGCAGATCGGAATGACGGATGGCGGGATCTGATGCGGGGGAGTTATCCGACTCCGCTCCGACCGGCACAGGTGGGGGTGGGGATCTTCGTATGGGGCCGGCCTCCAGGTCAGCTTGGGTTTTGCATATGCATATGCAAATCAGATCGAATCGAATTGAATTACACATGTTTCACACTGGACATGACGCATTGAGAAGGCAGCTTGTGGTCATGGGAGAGACACCACATGGCCTCTACTATGTCTGAACTATCTTCCCTGCGAATGCCTCTGGGGTGATAGCGAGCCTAAAGTCTGGAACAATGTATGGTGAATAAGTACTCCAATCAACATATCCAAACTCAATGCGACTCCAGCCTTACAAGTACGTCATCAAAGTAACAGAAATCTCCAAGTAAGCAATGGTGCATGGTATATTCTAAGATAAGGATGTATCTACTTCGCTCCACACTCCTATGACCTGTATCCTCCAACGCCAAGCGTAAAGAAAACAAAAAACACAAAACACAAAAGGAATCCGTCTCATGCATCAGGTGTTGACTGCAATGTCAACCAAGAGAAATATACATTACTCGCAGGGAGTAGGAAATGGACCGGGACCCGCAATCAAAGACGAGAACACCCCGACTGTGAACCTATCCACGCCGCAAAATACGAGATACAAAACCAATATGAAAACCGAAATGAAATGACCGGGTATCAAACATATGCGCTCAGCCGTCGAGACCATCCTAAAGCTCATCTTTCGTCGCCGTCATGGGAAATTCATTGCGGACACGCTCACGCCTCGCCTCGTTGCATTTGTCCGTAAGACCCCTATACTGTTTCGCTCTGCTCATGTCCGGTGCGTGGTGCCCAAAATCAACAACACCTCTTGGTCTCTTTGCGGTCACGATTGTCCATACTCGTCTGCTCCTGTGTCCCCGCCTGCTCAATCGTGATGGCGGGTGAGAAAGCTGGCGAGAAGAGCCAGCTGCGACGATCGCGGCCTACACGGAAACTGCCACGCGGGTCGGCACCTGCAAAATAGCCCCCATCCATGCCGGATTCGTAGCCTGGTGTACCGGGGATAGCAGTGGCCATCAACAGGGCCTGCTGCATCTTGCGGTTCTGCTCGACAAGTTTGCGGGACACAACACGAAAGACCTCCTCGACACCCTCGCCCGTCTCGGCGCTAATCTCATGACATGCGTCCCAGCCAACTTCCTGTGCCCAGAAACCAGAGCTGCGCTTTGAACTGGGGCTACGGGCCTCCATAGATGGAGGTGACATGGCTTGACCGCCCATCATGGGCGTAGGAACGTTATATGGGGTTGCAGTCGGGGGCGGCGTGCTGCCCATTCCTGGGGCGAGGTTCTCGGCGACGTAGGCTATGCAACGTTCGAATGGGACCTGGCGGGCTGAGGGATCGCGGGCGACGATGTCGGCCTTTGTACCGACAACGTGGAGGATGACATCGTGAGGGAGATTCCGTCGAAGCTCCATGAGCCACACGCCCATATCGGCAAATGACTGAGCGTCTGTGATGCTGTAGCAGAGGATGCAGGCGTTTGCGCCGCGGTAGTAGAGACGAGAGATGGATCGAAAGCGTTCTTGACCGGCTGGAAACTGTTAATATGGGATCGAATAGCCTCCTTGGCTCGTTATCAAACTGACCTGTGTCCCATATTTGGAGGCGCACAACTGTATCCGAGTCGGAGTCCACAACGCGCTTGGTGAGAAAGCTGGCACCAACGGTGGAAGTGATCTGAGCGGGATTAAAGGCGCCCTTGCAGTACCTCATCACCAGAGACGTCTTGCCAACGCCTTGGGCGCCGAGAACGACGATTTTGGCTTCGAGCGACGACATAATTTTGGCAGTGGCCGCGTCGTTTGCCGAGCGGGAGGATAAGGAGTCAGAAGCAAGAGAAAGGGAAGAGGAAAGAACTCGAGGCGCACACGACGAAGGAGGGAAAAAACAAAAAAAGGAGAAAAAGAAGAGAAGAGAAGAAAAAAAGAGGTGAATGTGGGATGGTTCAAGTTAAAGGAAAGGGTAAAAAAAGATGGGCGCAAAAGAAAAGAGGGTCGCGGGTTTGAGTCGTGGTGGTGTGGTCACTGGTGTGTAGTTTATTGAGTGTGATTGATGTTTATTTCGAACTTCCACGAGCAAAGGGTGTGTGTTGGTAAAGAGCCAGAAGGCGAGGTTTATTATAGGGACGGGTTGATTGAGAGTGAGTTTACCAAGATCAGTAGCACTTTTGGTGTTGAGAGCCCTCAGGAGACACAGAATAGCAAGTAGAGTAAACCCGATGTTGAGCGATGACATGCGACGATGAATAGGCAATGTTGATATCAACAAAGATGAGTCAAGTGTATATCAGGCAGCAAACAACCGATACAAGTCTGTCTGGTGTTTTCTTCATATCAGCTAGTATAAAAAACAAATTCTCATCGTTCCCCCCCAATATTTAAACGGGCAAGCCTCTTCCAACGCTCCCGTCCGTCAAATCTACCTATTGTTATTTTGTTATCCATCCGTCGATCCATGATGTCGGCCCCTACCCCTGGTCGCTTCAGGCGCCTTTGTAAGGCCCAGGCCACTGGAAACCCACTAGGCAACCCCGCTGAAACCCAAAAGACACCAGGGCCAGGAGCCTCAGGTCCGCTGACGACATACGCTAGAGACCAAGAAGGAAGATATGGAAGCTTCACGTGGCACCTCTACGTCATTCTAACCACGAGTCAACAGCTTTGTCTTTGTCAGTTGAGAATCGACATAAATTATCGATTACAACAGCCAAAATTAAATCAAAACCCCCACCAAGGGCAGTCTCGTCTCGTCTCGTCTCGTCTCTTCTTGAGCAGTGAACGCGTAAGTAATTACTGAGTGACTTGAGTGTCTCTTGTCACCAGACCTCAAGTATCACCAATCAGACCAAAAACGATTGTCTGTACAAAAGTCCCGGCTCTGACTTGCGCATTCCTCGGCTCTATTACCTATCCTTCACCGCTCAGATCAGTACTGGTATCGGATATCTCGCGCACAGCCTCTCGCTGCATCTATCCCCCGCGCTGCTCGGTGTTGGGATCACTCATGGCAGTGTAGGCGGTTCAATCTCAACCGACAGACCAACCAGATGCTCGACTGGCACGCGGGGCATGATTGCAGACATGCAGTAGTCGGCCAGAGACTGTTCGGATTGGGTGAGGTGCGTCCATCGGTTATTATCCACATGCGGCTGGAGGAAATGAGATCGGTTTTGCAGCCAGATGCACTCACTACCTACTTATGTACTGTACAGCAATTGATAATGCCCGTTGAGTCCGTCGCTACCACGAGTCTTCATGATCTGCTCTCACAAACCTCTCCCCCGCAAGCACACAACCAAAGCCCCTGCCCATCTCCAACAGGGGTACTCCATGGCATGTGCGCGCGCATCGCGACATAGCACAGCACAACACAACATAGACGGCAGCACGAGCTTAATCTTTTCGAGGGAGTAAATCTTGACAATGATAGTACGTACAATGGTGCCAGTGTTTACTAAAAAGAGCGCTACATTAGCTCAACTTCACCAAGCCAATCTTCAACAGCCCCCCGAGCTGCCCCGAACCCAAATCATCGGATGAAAAACATGTCTCAAGACATGGTCACGTCCATCGCTTAGATGACGTACAACAAGACACAGTCAGAAACACAACAGTAATTGGAAGCTCAGCTGTCCACAGATCGCGATTTCGTTCAAGAGAGAAGTTTACTCGTATGAACTGAGTCATTTCATAAAAAAGCACCATCACTCCAAGGAAATGTTCGGAAATGAAGTCCATGCGATATCCGGAAGGAGAAGATGGTCCTGCCTCCGGGTCCTGCTCTCGCCTGCCCAATTTAGATCTTAACCCCGCATCCAAGTACGCACCCACACCTCAGCCCTATTTACATAAGCTTCTCCAGACTTCATACATCTCAACAAAGGACCGAAACTTATTGGAAAATACATACACAAATGCAGATGATACTCCAAAATCCAAAAAAAGCAATTGGATGGCATTGGGATTGCTCCCGCCAGGGCTTGAACCTGAGACCTTCGCATCACCAATTACTCGGTATAAAGTATTAGTACGACGCTCTAACCAACTGAGCTACGGAAGCCGTCCAATTGTTGGGCTTTGATAGAAAGAGAGTGGGATATGACCAATCAAAGCTATCGTAGAATCTGATCTCTGCCACCACTGTTCGACCATCAAGGCTGGACGTCAGAAAGACATTACATTTTGACTTGCACTTTCTAGTACCAAATATAAGAGGAGAAGTGGCCTCTCATCGGTTCATATCCAAGTATTCCACACTATCATAGCGAAAGACGATATCTTCGGCCAAGACAAATAAGATATGCGGCTGCACGTCGTCGTAGAGAGTAGAACGTAAGATCCTGAAGATGTCCGATTATTGTCCCGCGAAGAGAGAGACTGTATGGCGTCCGAGTGATAGCTTTCATTTGCTCTTGGGTGATATTTGGTCCATGAGGACTGGCTGCAGGGGGACCAGGCTTTGCGAGAAATCTGTGTTGATCAGTGAGCACCTTGGCTCTGGTAGTATCTCTGACCAGGCTCACATACACATGGACAGCCATTATATTCTTGAGCCCGTTTCTTGGGAGAACATGTTATTCCCGCTGTTTCTAATGGTGACTGTTGTGACGGGAGCGCTTCTTTGTGTTGATTGACTTTCAAGTATCCTGACCTACCCTACTGTGTAACTGATAAACCTCATCCCTGCCGTATAATTCAACAAAGAACTTGTCAGTTTCTAGGATACTCTATAATGATTGATACTGGTCTAGGGCAGCTAGTAATGGTGGGAAGAAATAAATAGATACCAACATGGTGGTTTGGGTTTTAACCTAGTCGCCAATTCGACGTTTACCCCATCACTGAATTATTCACAGCCAGAAACCAAGGCTTCAATGCACACCAGGTCAAACACTCGTCACTTTATTTCATCCCTTCCGGCCTCCATATACTGAGCTTGTACGAATTATAAAGCGGAGAAGCCAAGAGAATATGAAGTCGATATCTTCAACATAACATGAAAACATATTGCCAAGTTATGATCAATAAAAGGCTGTGTGCCCACCAGCTATACCAAAGTTAAATACCCAATATACGCCATTCCAAGCTCGTTCTGGTCTATCACATATCGTTACTAGTTACTATAATCATGTTTCCTCATTCATACATAAAACCACGGATTCCCCTTAACGCCGATGGTTTCTTATCCTTCTTTGCACCTGCTTCCTCTTTCCCCTTGTCTTTTGAGTCCTTACGGAGTCGATTGTGTGTTGCACTTGCAAACAGGTCTGAATGGCTCCTGGCAAGTAGCCGTCCTGCCTCACCACGCCCAAATCGTTGGTGGTCTGGGCTCATCGACAGAGACGAAGCATCCGTTCCTAGTGGTGATCCGGGTGGATATGCCCAACCCCCTGACTTGGGCGACAATGCAGTGTCGTGCTTGTGATCTAGGGGTGGCGTAACATTGTACGCAGTGCCTTCTGCGTTGTCGGGGCTTGACAAAACGCGATGGGGTCTGGTCTTCATCATGACGGGGCTCGTCGACGCCGATAAAGAGTCATGTTCAGCTTCTGACGGATTTGATGTGTCGATTCTGATATGGCTCGGTTTAGCTTCCGTCTTCATATCTAGGAAAGATGACTGCAGCGCTGTGTATTTGCGCATCAGAAGGTTGCATTGCTTCTGTAGCTCGGCCTGCTTCTCTCGGCTCGCTGTGAGCATCGCTTCAACTGCCTCCTTCCCTTCTCGAGAGGGTCGACTACTCTGTTCTTGTAGCTCAGATAACCTTGTCTGAAGAGTTGCAACCTGACCCTGAAAGAGCCTCCTGGTACGCTCAATCTCACTCTCGCGACTGGCAAGTTGAAGATTTAGCGCCTCGGCTTGACTCTCTGCTCTTGCAGCAGCGGCGATTGCCTTTTGCTGCTCCAACTCTTTGGCCTGATGTTCACGCTCCACCTTTGTGAGCCTGTCAACCTCACTCTTCAAGCGGTCGATCTCGGCACTGTGGAGTTCGATCGATTGCATATTCTGCTTCCAATTGACCTCTTTGACTTCAGCATCACATAGGAGCACCCGTAGTTTGTCACGCTCTGCCATCGAGTTATCTAACTCCTTCCGAAGCGCTTCAAAGTCTGCCTTGAGTCGCTTCGATTCGTCACGCAGCTTCTTAAGCTTAGTAGAAAGGTCAGCTTCCCATTTCTTCGCAAGGGCTCGACTTTTCTCCGAATCCTTGCGAACCTGCATCTCTGCCTTTTTTGCTTCCTCGAATCGATATTTCAGATTACGGTTTGTGATGAGTAGATTCTGGGTTTCTGCTTCTGTTACTGCTTCTTCCATATGCCGTCTTCGCAAATCACCAATGTGTGCCATGTGCTGCTGTTTCAGAAACCTCTCAAAGTTAAGGTCGTTTTGTAATAGTAAAATCTGTCGTTGTAGATGGGACATTTGCGTGTTCGCCTCTGTCAGAGAGAGGGGAGTACTGATGGACGTATGTGCACCCAGCGGCGATGGACCAGGCCGATCAGCGGTTGAATCTTGGTGACTGAGTGAGAGCGACGGCACACTGTCGTTGGCCAAAGATTGATTCAGACCAGACTTGATAGCCTTGTTGGATTGAATCATATCCTGCAACTGTGTATGCGAGGAGGATTGAATAAGATGAGGTCCCAGAGTTGGGCTATCGAAACTAGGCTCCCTTATTCTGGCATCAATGGAGTCCCTAGTTGACGGGACGCTCGATTGAGATCCTCGACGAATCAACGCAGATGGACGGCGACTGCTTACTATTGACTCCATACTGACAGATGTCGGTAGACGATAGCCACCATGAGTCTCAGTTGCCGTGGGTATTTGTGGCTCTTGAACATCTTTGATGTAACCTTCATTCGGTGGAGATGCTTCTGAGATAGGTATAATCTGCCCAAATGCTTGATTCGGTTGGGCTGTTATGCATAATGCCATGCACTCAGCAACAACTTCAGAAGCCTCACTCTTTATCCAGCGACCAAAATCCGTCTTCTCTGAGTCGATGGTAAGAGTGAAGAAGTTTGGATGAAGTAGATGGGATCGGCGAAATCTCTCCGACTGATCCCGGATCTCAGTGGGCTGGACTTCCATGTCGTTAGCGTTGGCTACGTTGGCGTGGCGCAAGTATCTTTGAGGTTTGCGGATATAGTCCATGAAGTTGATGGGATATAGACCATAGAGAATGGTGTAGTAGTTCAGTAGATGATAGACAGGGTGGTCATCAACTTCCGCTTCGTAACTACATTCCTCCCAGTTTGTTGAGTCTGCATCTTCAGGCTGGGGTTCGACGATGCCAGCTCGTTCTCGCGACCAGAATAACAACCTTGCATATATGTTGAACAATGTGGGTAGGTGCGGAACAAGCGAACTTGGCATCTGCGGAAGAAGCATGATGAGGACCGTCAGTGCAGCTGATACAATAGTTGTTGAACTGTCATATTGCAGGCATTTCAAGATATTGGCAAATAGCGGTGTCTGTAAGATCTGATGCAGATGAGGAGGCTGACTTTGAAGATAGTCCCCAAGGAACCTTAACACAGCCTTGCGATACTGCTTCTTGATAAAGTAACGGTCGAGTGCTGTAAACAATTCCTTTGATCATGTTAGATGTTTCGTTCATGACACAGCTTTGGGAGGTGACTCACTCTGGGATGCCTTTTCCCAAACTGCACAAGAGCTTCCCGCGTTATTCTCTCGTTCGGCTCAAGATTTGTAAGTGCCTCAGCGACAGACGGGTAAAGCCTCTCCATCCACCCAGTAAACAAACGATCAATCAGCGGATTGGACGCAAGGTCGGTATCCGAGCTATCATGATTCTCCTCTGCAATCGAGATGATCTCCATGATGTTGGCCAGTGACTCCTCCACAACGCTCTTCTCGGGGGACGACTTGGCTAAAAGCGTGGAGCAGGAGTCCCACCATGCAAAAATACGTTCGGGAGTTCGTAGTGTCGGGAGTAGTTGACGAAGAATAGTTAGAAAGGGCGCAAAGGCAACGGGCCTGTCTTTAACGTGCTTATCGAATATGGAGAAGAGCTCCTCTTGGAGGCGATCGGCCGCAGCATCATCTTGCTTTTGGTATCGACGGAGATAGGTATCGATAGTTTGTATTAACTCATCAGGGAGCGAAGCTGCTGGCTCAGCGAGGAAAGCGACGATCGCCTTGGAGAGATCCTTTAGCGACCTAAACAATGGAAATTATTGTCAGCGAACAACGAAAGGAAACTGGCAAAGGCAGGGGGATGTCGCAGGAGCCGAAGGAGGAGACGGAATCGAAGATCATGAGGGACAAGCCATTGAGGATGGTTCTCTGATGGAGTTTTCCCCAGGGGACGAAATGACGTACACCGATGAAGCCATGATTGGCGTGATGGCCTCATCCGAGCTGGCGAGACTCGATGTGACCAGACCGAGACGATAAGTTCGTGTAAATGTGGATTGTGAATTGACTTCCTGTCAACTGGGGGTTAAAGTTGGGCGAAGCTATTGGTGATACTGGATGTCGGGCGCGGGCAGGTGATTTTTTGGAACGGCGCGGTGCGGTGCGGCTGGCCGTGGCTGTACCTTACTTTCTATTGCACCCATGGAGGTAGTGGTGCGAGTTGTGGCGCCCAAGAGTGGGGTCTAGCTGCTGAAGGATAATCCGGAGACCAGCGACCTCACTGAAAACAGCGGTTGTGAGTCGAGTTACAGGGGGGAGCTCCAGATGCTAGTGGGCCTAAGCGAAAATAAGTTTCCATGGGTGGTTGCGGCAGGCAGTGGGGCCGGCAGAAAGCTGATCGGTCACAGCTGCATGTCCCGGCATTGTCTCTGCTACTTTCCATTCTGTCACATTTTTGCTGGGCAGCAAGTGGTATAGTGGACTTGAGGGAAGCCCCGCCACGCTAATAACCCCGCAGTTTCCTGATACTAGCTGCAGCATACCATGACTTTGTGGGTAATGATCACACCAGACTTAGAGTCCTTCTGACCTAGAAATCGAGCCACCCAACTTTGGCCAGTGGAAGAGACGGACTGAGTGAGGTGAGGTGAGGTGGTTGCAGTTCCTGAGTCGTCAATCGATGAGGGGAAAAGAGTCAGGGCAAAGTAACCATACAACATTCCTCGCCGTACTTAAAACGCCTTCCTGCTCTTCCTCATCCTCCTCCTCTTTCCTTCCTTTCTCATCATCATCAAGATCATCACTTACAACCCAATTCAACAATCCACTGCAACGACTCACCCAGTAGCCAGCATCTCTTTTCGTGCTCTCTACTTATACATCTATCTCAACCAAACGTCAAAATTCTACCTCAACTATTACCCTCTTCTAAACCTCCAACAATACCGCCAAGATGAGTGCACAGAAGACCTCGGCCATCGCTGACCAGGAGCCCGTTGACGTTCTCTTCGCTATTCACGAAAAGTTCGATCTTCTGGACTTTGCCGGCGCGCTCGAGGTCTTTACTACTGCCTGCCACGACTTCAAGGATCCTGACAGTACGTAATTCTCTCCCATTGCGGTACTGTCCTGTGCCCCTCCATTCGGCGCACCGCACAGTATTGCTTTTGTCCTTACCCCTCCCGCTGATCACTTTTCCTCTTGCTTTAGACAACAAGGCCTTCGAGGTCACCATCGTTGGCCCCGAGCCTAAGGTCATCTCGAGCCAGGGCGTTGTCGTCGGCTCTCAGATTACCTACAAGGAGGCCCACGAGCGCCTCGAGGACTTTGATATCCTCGTCGTCGTTGGTGGTAACTCTAAGGAGGTCGTCGCCAAGGAACTCCAACCCCTTTCCCTCATTACCGATTTCTCAGAGCTTCAGAAGCGTGATCCTGCTCGCGAACGTACCATCCTCTCCATCTGCACCGGTGCCCTCTTCCTTGGCAAGCAGGGCATCCTCTCTGGCCTATCTGCCACTACCCACCCCGATTCCCTCACCACCTTTGAGAACATCTGCAGCGATGCTGCTACCGTAAACCTTCAGGAGCGTACCGACGTGGTTGAGGACGCTCGCTATGTTGTCAACAACCTGCGATTCGACCTTGGCGAGGACGAGAGCCCATACATCCGCCGCAAGTCTGATGCTGGTCAGGGACGTCGCCCTTCGGCAGCTCGGTACGTAATACAGATGCCCGTTACCTTGCCCCACTATTCCATGCATTGAGTTTGAGCTTGAGTGTGACGGTTGACTGACTTATGGTGACACACAGAAAGGGAAGCATGTCGTTCAAAGACTCTAATACTCGCCGAGAGTCTATTGTTCGTCGCGCCGCCATGCGACTTGGCGGTCTCCGTGTGGTGACCTCAGGAGGCGCCAGCTCTGGCATTGATGCATCTCTGTATCTTGTCAGTGCACTAATTGATGATTTTACTGCGTTGGAGGTGGCCAGACGCCTTCAGTGGAACTGGAACAAGGGCGTTGTCGTCGACGGTCTCGACGTCTAAGATCCCTGGCAATGAGTGCCGACTTGTACGAATTAAGAGTTTACGATTGGCTCAGGCACAGTCCTGATTGAGACCAGTATTTATGTATTATGTATTTGACAGATGAGCGGGAGGAACCTAAGAAAATACCAAAAAGACTAGGAGCTCTCTATTTAATTCAATTGTTTGGTCGCCATTCAAAAGCATAGTATACAGTAACAACGTGGTCTAAGTCAAGTCTCCATTGAAAGTGCGGAGGTGGAGGTAAAAGAATAGCACTAAAATGCCACCAAAAAAGGCAAAATAGCGGGCGCCAAACAAAATGGACAATTACCATGACGTGTTGCGGCAAGCCGGACCCACACAAGCTCGGGGAGCTCCAGGTTGCGATGCAGGAGGAGCTGGAGGTCGTGTGATGATGGACATGACCTTGAGCCAGGGGTTAACAGGGGTCAAGGGGGGTAGACTACTAAAGGAAAGGTAGGGAACATCACCTCATGTTCTTGGTATTAGTGAAACGACAAATACGAAAACGTACTCATCCTGCCATTCCAATTGTGTCGATGTTTGTTACTACATAAGATAGGCACACTTTCCTATAGTCATTTTGTTAGATATGACAGCGGGGAAAAGGACCTTGTAGCAGCTCATGCATGACTTGACCTTATTCAAGCTATATGCGGACGATGGAACTCATGATGACTAAAAACACGCGTATCAGTCTTTGATCTTTGCCTTTTATGTGTAAGATCATACACCTCATCTGATTCGTTATGTATAGCGGTCTTGCTTACCTTCTCTGGCAAAGAACAGACCTGGAAGCGAACATCATTGTTACTCCTCATGGCCCACAAACAAAGGTATACGCATGACCTTTCGGATATAGTAGTTAACTTGTCCGTATATCCCACATTCATCTTGGCTATGACGTAATTGAACTCTCACGATGGGTCACATGAGACATTTAATTTCAAAGGACATCCTCATGGCGCTGTGGTGTATTTCATGGCATCTATTGTTAGTGTAAATAAAGAAGACAATGTCGCCCACACACATCATATCGTGGCTGTCTCTGATTGTGGCTTGAAAGGGGCAAGAGTGGATATATCTGCTGACATAATACATCTCCGGGCCATGTCTGATTGGATACAGCAGTCCTCTACACTTAGATTTGCGACGAGGCTGAAGACTACGAAAGTTGCTTCAAAGTTCATACCATTTAAACTTGCTCCTTTATCCTTATCCTTCCGCTCCTTACCGTCTCAAACTTAACCTTTGTATCATACAGGGACGTTGAATAATCCACCCGAGTGTTTACGACTACCCAATTCTTTCCATCATGACCGACTGGGCCAAGCTCAAAGTCGTCGACCTCAAAGCCGAGCTTAAGAGTCGAGACCTCCCACAACATGGTCTTAAGGCTGAGCTTGTTGCGCGGTTAGAGGAAGCTGACCAAAATACCGTAGAGGCTGAGGTTCAAGACAAACCAGAACAAGATGCGCCAATGGGAGTTGATGTCGAGAGTGATGAGCCTGCGACAGAAGACCCAATCGTCGCGGAACAAGAACCCCAAGAGGTAGTCGAGACGCTCGAATCCACAGACAACAAACCAGAGAATGGGATAGTAGAGGTCGCAAGTAAGGAGGTGGAGGAGCCTGTCGCGTCTGGTGCCGATACGGAGACAGTCAAAGGGGACGACGATGGAGAAGATGTAACCAAGAATGGCGCATTGGACGAAGTGTCGCGAGAGGTTGAGCTGGTAACCGACGTACCAATCGCCGAAGACGAAAACGACAATCAAACCAAGGAACCAATAATGGAGGAGACGTCAACAGCAGGAACAGTGACTGCCACTGTCGACCCTACAACCTCCCGTTCACTTGAACCAACCCCTGCTGCAGAACAACAAAAGCGCAAACGCCGCTCTCTCACACCCCCGCCTACCGAAGAATCAATTGCACGAAAACGCGCTCGTCCTGATGGGAGCCCCAAAAACGGTGTCGATCTAGGTTCGCGCCAAGAGGATCTGCTGCCTGGGTCTCAAAACGAGCCTGCACCTATGAACATCGATATCGAGCCGCAATCCGATAAACCACAACAAGAATCTCTGCAAGGACCTGCACAGGAATCTAACACGGCACCCACAGAAGGAGCTCCTACAGAAGACAAAGGAAAACAACAGGAAATGGACTACGAGCGGGACGTTGCGCCTGCAATGCACCCGGCCACTTCTGCATTATACATCAAGAATTTCATGCGCCCTCTTCGACCTCAAGATGTCAAGGCTCATCTTGTTGACCTCGCGACGCATCCTCGAGATTCATTTGACCCTTCCATTGTGGTCGAATTCTTCCTAGATCAAATCCGCACCCATGGTTTTGTCATATTCAAGACTACCGCCGCTGCTTCCCGCGTGCGCACTGCGCTGCATGACAGTGTCTGGCCCAATGAGAGCAACCGTAAACCGTTGTGGGTTGACTTTGTCCCATCTGAGAAAGTTCGTGACTGGATCGATACTGAGCAAGCCAGCGGAGGTCCCCGAGGGCGTTCTGGCGCACGATGGGAAGTTGTTTATGAAGATGGGCCTGATGGCGCTATCGAAGCTCATCTTGAAGAAGCAAAGTCGACCGTAGCTCGTCCAGGTCCCCAATCAGCCGTGAGGCCACCCCCAAGCTCTACGATGATCGGCGATTCTATTCCCCTTGGGCCAAGGGCTCTCCGTGAACCTGCCATTCCTACAGGACCTCGTCCTGTTCGTCCTGGTACCGGTCCCGGTCCTCGACCTCCACCTACCAATCCAGGCGGCACATCCAAACGGACCAATGCTCGCCCTGTTATCCACTATCAACCTGTGTCTGAGGACCTTGCGCGCCGTCGTATTGACAACATGCGCTCCTATTATTCAAACGATCGTAATCGCGATTTTGGCCGTGAAATCAATCGCTACTCTTTCGAGAACGGTACCTCATTCGTCGACAGAGGTAAGGAAGTGTTCGAAGGCATTCGACCTCCCCACCGTGAACGTGGCATGGGTGGCCGTGAGCGCCGTGGAGGAAGACGTCGTGGACGCGGTGGTGGTGGTGGCGGCGGTGCTGGTCGACCACGGAGTGATCGATATCAACCTCCCCCACGAGATGACCGCCGTCCCCGTCGCGGTTCCTTCTCCGACGATGGTGATGCCCGAATGAGGGATTGAATACCGCATGCATATTAATCGTCATGTACGACAAAGGACTGCTAAGAAGAACGACGCTATATAAATCTTGCCTTATTGACACATAATGTGCACTACGGCTCGTCATCCTGGGGGGCGTTGTAGGAGGAAAAGGACAAGGAGTCCAAGGAAATACGCAACGGATCTTATGATATCAGTGAATTGATTATCTCTAATTTAATATTTGCCTTGTTTTTTGCTTTGGTCATCGCTTTTAAGTCTGCCGTGATCACTCTCATCTTGCGTGTTGCTCAGAGAAATAGCATGGTTGGACATATGCTCCTAACAATTAAAACAGCATCTGTCACATGGGGAGCATTAGTGTGGAAATGGTATCATAGTATATTTCTTGTAGCATCAACAATCCTTGAAATAGAACATTCTTCAAAACAGCAGCCGTAGTCCTTGCTCCTTGAAATCAACAGACGTAACCCAACTATCCATCCCAGACGCCAAAATCATCTCAGGTCCTTTGTTCAAGCACTGGCAGCAAGAGGAGTAGGCTCAACACCAACACGCTCTCGGCTCAGGATGTCAAGCATCAAGGGTGTGGGTCGGTTGTCCTTGAAAACGGTCTGGTTGCTCTTGGCAAGCTGAACGCTCTGGAGGTACTGGTCGAAGAGGTAAGAGCTGTCCATTGGACCTCCCCTTGCCTCAGGGTGGAACTGAGTTGAGAAGATGGGTCGAGTCTTGTGGAGCATACCCTCGTTAGAACCGTCGTTGAGGTTGACAAAGTACTCCTTGAAATCGCTGGGAAGAGTGCTGGCATCGATAGCGTAACCATGGTTCTGGCTGGTGATGTGGCACTGACCAGTGGTCAAGTCGAGAGCAGGAATGTTGTGGGCTCGATTACCATACTTGAGCTTGATGGTGCGAGCACCGACCGCAAGAGCCAGAAGCTGGTGGCCCAGACAGATACCCATAATGGGAATGTCGGAAGTCTCCATGAGGCGGGCAAGATTGTGGACGGTGGCCTGGCAATGGGTAGGGTCACCGGGACCGTTGGAGATGAAGACACCGTCGAAGTGCTGAGAGACCTTGTGAATGGGGTAGTCGTAAGGGAAGACGGTGACGGAAGCGCCACGGCTGACGAGACTGCGAAGGATGTTCTCCTTTACACCACAATCGATTAGAGCAACATGAAGAGAGGCACCAGGAGACTCAACAACGAAGGGAGCCTTGGTGGTAACACGCTTTACAAGGTTGATCTGGCCGGGATCGACAAAACCCTCGTCCTCATCAGCATCGTACTCCTCTCCGACGGAGATCCTAGCCAGAGAAGATCCCTGTTCACGGAGATGGGTGACGATGGCACGAGTATCAACACCAGAGATGGCGGGAACACCCTCTCGGGCGCACCACTCGCTCAGGCTTTCGACGGCAGTCCAGTGGCTGTAGTTGATAGCAACGTCGGAAACAACGATACCAGCACACTGGACGTGAGGAGACTCAAAGTACTTGAGTAGGTTGTACTCGTCTCGAACTCCGGAGGGGACACCGTAGTTGCCAATCAGGGGCTGGGTGAAAACAAGAATTTGACCTCGGTAGGAGGGGTCAGTCATGGACTCTGGGTAACCAACAAGAGAAGTGGTGAAGACAGCTTCGCCAGAAACGTTGGCATTGGCACCGAAAGCCTTGCCCTGGAAGACGGGACCGTCCTGTTGGTGTATTAGACTGAGTTGCGAATGGAAACGTTATAAGGGGGGACACATACTCGAATGGTGAGGGTGGCAGGAAGGGAGCAAGCAGGAGCTGTAGCTCGAGCATTAAGGTGAGGCATAGCCCTGCCCTTACTGCCAGTAACAGCCTTTTCAGACAGGTATCGAACCTGAAGCATGGTTCGGCCAGAAGCCGACGCGGACTTGGCCGCGGGTTTGGCAAAGGAAGCCAGTCGGGAGAACATTGTGTTGTATGTGAATTGTTTGTTAATGGTTTAGTTTAAAGTGTAGGTGATTCGTTGGTCGGGGAAGATTCTTTAGCAAGACTGGGACTTCCAGAGGTGGTCTATATCAGGGCAGATACGTTAGTCTCGATATTCGTTAGGCTGACAAGGTAAGATCTCGAGCGGTGAGTCAAAACCAGCAAAGGGTACGAACCAGAGAGATAATCCTACAAAAAGACGAGTTAGTATTGGGATTAATTGAGATACTGCGAGCATCGTGGTAGAGATAGGAGGGAATTGAGTAACACAGATCAATCGGTAGTTGCCAAAGCTTATTGCAAAGCCACAGGTGAAAATGTGTTTAATCATGGCGGGGTTGCAATATAGGTGTCTCACATGTGAAGCAAAATAAAAAGAATGAAGTACAAAAACTAGACATACCTGCGAGGTGAAGATGGAAAGGCGCCCGTTCATATGGGCGGATTAGGAGACGAGCTCAAATCGGGGGTTATAAGACGAGATGCAGTCGAGTTGCAGAAGCGGTGTCTTGAGGGAAGGCTGATTGATGATCAAAGATCTGGAAGAAGTTGTAGAGTTATCGCAAGGATTTCTTTCTGTTGTAGAAGAAGAAAAGAGAGAAAAGAGTCAAGTGGTGGGATGTTGAGGTGGGAAAATAAGAGAGGGTGCGATGCCGCTCCGCTACTGCCGCCCCGAACAGGAAACCTGACAACACCGTCTTGGTCATTGGCAAGTTTTTCCCTCTGGAGTGGATTCTTTGCTGCAAATTTCCCTCTGGCGGAACCTGATTGCCGCCCTTCCGCCGAGGGAGATAGTGGTGGCGGACTGAGCGCGCCGCTTGATGGCACTGGTATAGGGCGCTAGAACGTCGTGAGTGCCCCGCTGCCAGGTACTGAACCCTGGGGACAAGACTCAGAGGGACCTCCGATATCGTTTTCCAGTCTCTAGTTTTTTCCTCGCTGATTGACAAACACCAATTACACCTTGCGCCCGTCACAATTTCTCTAAGTGATTCTATTTCCTTTTCTCCCTATTTTCCCTTCCTTTCCTTGTGCCCTTATGTACCAAATCCATCTGCACAATGACGAGTCTTATTCCTTAAGGTGAAATCCTTTTTTTTTTTTTTTTT